>CM061920.1:209850635-210125391 GCA_031002005.1 Vandiemenella viatica
GACAAAGCCTGCTGGCGTACAGACTGTCGCGCGGGGGGAAAATAGCAGGTCCAGTAGAGAACGGAAAATTTCCGTTAGCCGAGAAAGGGCAACGCACCCCGGCGAGGACGCCAAGGATGCGGGGTGACAGGAACTGCGCGCAAAACCGAACGACGAATTGTAGCAACGCCGCGACTCACGTGATTGTGGAATACGCTGATTCACCAATCGGTTTAGCCACGGGGTCTACATTTGTTGATGCAAAGCTTCTTTCCATGTGATGGGAGAGGGAAGCTGATTTCTTCGTGACGGCAGAAAAGACGCCATCACGAGGGAACTTGCTGTCCAGATGAGCTGATCTGGGTTTTCCATGGTTTCCCTAGATCGCTCCAGGCGAATGCTGGGATGGTTCCTCACAATCGCCCATGGGCGCCACCTGCCATATCCCGTATATCCCTTCCAAACCATTACCTTTTCCTGATAGGTGCAATGCACCCTCCGCCAAACACTTTAGTGAATCGCGGAGTAATAGTAATAGTAATAATAATAATAGTAGACGTACTGTTCGGGTGTGGTCCGACACACTCGACTAGCTGTTCGTCCATGGTTGAAGATAGAAGCTTTCTGGCTAAGACGTTGCAGTAGGTATAGCGTACTATATCGCAGAGGCTATCACCATTGAGCACTAGCACGGATGGGATATCTGTGGATCTGCCATCTGACCGCGACACAGCGTGTCGCAATCTTCAAGCAGTTGCAATAAGGGTAATCGTACTGACGCCAGGTCACGGTTCCATGGGTTTTTGATGAGGTTTACAGACCCGTAAGCGATCTCTGTGAATAGACTTTCTGCTCTGATCATGGAAATATTGCTGAACTAGCGAACATTTTTCACCAAAATTGAACTTTTAAGCATCTTGCTCATCATAACATAATTCAAATGATGTTGTTTTCACTTTAATTGGGAATTTTGTAAAATGTTTAACTTTTATCTGTTGGCCTGTTATTTTACATTCATTTTGCAAATCGCTGAAATACTTAAATCTATTAATGTTTGCATTTATGCGGAAAATTGTAAGGCCCGGGTATTGCTTGCTTGTTTTGAATATCTTGTGCTTAACGTTAAAGTTAAATATACCCGGCAGTGTATAAGCCAGAAGATCAAATAAATTCATTATTTTATTCACCTGTAATTCTTGCAGCATTCAAGATTCTGGTTCACCAGATTAACCTGTTTAACAAATTAATATTAATCTCCTCGATAAAATTTTAAGGTAATGTCCCCCCCCCCCCCCTCTTTACGGAAAGGTACCATAACAATCTCTACATAACCCTTACAACCCACGTCCTCAATTATCTGCTTCATATATTCTAATCTCTGTATTGTTCTACAGTTCTTACCTTCCCTCCACTAACAAATCAACCAATCCAGCATGTATCAAAATATGACCTACAACACTGTCTCTTCTTTCTGTAGGCTTCTTCCACAAACTTCTTTCCTAACCCCTCATTTTCAAAACTCGTTCATTTCGTACCCTGTCAGACGACTAAATTTTCAGCATTCTTCTGTAGCACTACATTTCAAATGCTTCAATTTTCTTTCTTTATGGTATTCCAGAAGTCTATGCTTCGCTACCATAAAGTGCTGTGTTCCACACACAGAGTTCTGGAAAGTTCTTTCTGAGTCCTAGATCAGTGTTTGAAACTAAAAGATGTCACTTTTTCATGAAGGCTCTTTTTGCTAGTGCTATTCTGCTTTTAACATCATCATTCCTGTTTCGGCCATCGGTTGTAATTCCCAAGTAGCAGAATTCACTTACTTCTCCTATTGCATCCGATCCTATTTTGATATTTAATCTACTGTGTTTGGTATCATTTCTGCTACATTTAATCACTTTTGTCTTGTTTTGATTTATATTCAGTCCAAAATTTTCCTTCAGTAAATTTTGTTCATGCCATTCAGTAACTTCTCAATATCCTCAGCCTGTTCTGCTAACCAGACAGTAATCAGCAAATCGTAGCATACTCCTTGAACACTTATGTCACACGAAAATTTTCTTTTACTTCCTTTATTGCTTCCTTTTTTTTACTTATGGCTTTACGCCTCGTCGCCGTCGAGGTCATTTGAGGCGGGATGAGACTTGGTACAAGAAACGAGAAGGAATTCGGCCATGGCCTTTTGAAGGAAACATCCCGGCATTTGCCTGGAGTGATTTGGCGAAACCATGGAAAATCCATAATGCTTCCTCTACATACAAGTTGAATATTAACGGAGATAGGCTGCAACCTTGTCCCACGCCCATTTTAACCGATGCATGTCTCTCATGATTCTCTACCTTTTTTATATTCACTTGATTCTTATATAAAGTATTCTTCTATCTCGATATTTTGGACCTGACTTCTTTAAAATTTCGAACATCTTGTCCCACCTCACATTATCAAAAGTTTTTTCTAAATCAACAAACGCCATTAGAGTATCTTTGTTTTTCTTGATCCGCCCTTCAAGTATTAATCTTAACGCCTGAATCACTTCACTGTACCCCTGTTTTTTTCTAAACCCAATCTTCACCTACTCTCTCTCTTCAACTTCCCTTTCCATTCTTCTGTATATTATTCTGGCCAGTAATTTCGAAGCCTGTGATGTTAGACTAATGACGCGATAATTCTCCCATTTGTCGGGTTATGCTTTGTTCGTAAGTGTGAAGATGATATTTTTTATTAAAATCGATTGGAATTTCACCTATTTCGTAACTTTTTGATATCAGTAGCTCTCAATAGGACGACGTTATTCTAAAAATTTGGTGGCGCAGTGTAGACAACCAGCACTTAATAGTCTAGCCTTATGTTAGTGTTGAAAGTCCAATTTAAGTTTCCGACTTTTGATGTATGGTAACAAGATGAATTCACTGATGCTATGGGCGAATTTATGTAGGCCTATCTAATACTAGTACAATATCTTCTGAGTAAGCCTACAGAAATTGACTATTAGAGAAAAGTGTCCTATTCCGGACACCTCCCCCTGCCTCTTCAATCTCCTGAACTCTAGCAGGAACAAGTGTAAATACTAGTTTAGGATTCTACCACTCTGTAGCAGAATGCTCGTGTCGCCCGCTTCATTGGTTGTTCATTAAATCGCCATCACATGCTTTGGCAGTAGTTAAACATTTTTACATTTTGCTATATTTTTTAAAATTTCCCCCGGATATGGGCAGGTAATCCTTCCCTAAATGATAAGACTTTATGTTAATGTTCATCACTGAACTGTTTTGTTGAGAAATTTGGTTAAAAATCTATTAGGTTAAAAAATTACAGGCTATAGTTGCGCAAACCGGACCATCTTCAGTTGCTTAAACCGGAACCCTTTTTTTATTTTTGTATGTTTCAAGTCAAATATGGAGCGTAATGCTTGCATTTGTACTGTCATATTATCTATGCATTATAAAGCCCATTTAATGAAAGTTAAAAGAGCTAAAGAAGTCAAGGAAACTCAACAGCAAGAACGTAATCGTGTTCACAGATGCAAAAGCGGTCGTGGCCAGAGGCATGGGTCAACAATGTAGGCTCTAGAAAGAACTTGTGAAAAGGAGACTTAATTTTTAAGAGAAAATGTGAAAAAATCAAGTACTGAGGATGAGAAGAGCGCAACCTCTGGAACATCGGAATCAGGGGCGTAGCTACCATGGGGCTAGGCGGTGCAGTGCACCGGGGCCCTCACGCTCAGGGGGCCCCCAAGCAAAGCTCAAGGGGCACCTAAGCGCACCTCTAGGGGCCCTCCAGCGCAGTTTAGAGGGCCCACAAACCTTCACGGCAAACTGGTGACCTTTTTTTTTGTAGCTCTACCGTCGTCTAAGGGGCCCCTGAGAACACAGGAGCCCCTCTCTAAGGACCCTCGCTACTCAGGGGGCTCCCAACCACTGCTCAGGGGCCCCTAGAGAACAATTCAAGGGCCCCCATCCTCAGTTCAGGGGGCCCCTACCAGCACACAAAGCAAAAAAAAGGTCGCCCGTCTTGCCTGAGGGCCCAAAATAAATTTTTTGCACCGGGGCCCTTGTTGACCTAGCTACGCCACTGATCGGAATTAGAGATTTCCCATGGAGTGTCTCTTTCCAAAGATGATGACGGTTGGTACTTGTTTTGCAGCAGAATATTTCTTGACTTTTAAGAATGGGAAATCTGGATGATGTGCGTTATATGTTCAGTGTGGGCTCATGTGGATTGTGCTGGGTAGAGCTGTAAAAGTAACGAGAAATTGTGTGCTCGTATGTATTCGTTTCTAAACAAATCAGTACCCGTTAGTTTCGAATCGTTACTACAATCGAACACTTGCATGAACCATCGCATCGAGTCTCGTACAGGATAACTTCGTTACAATCGGATAGTTTTGTTACTTGCTACTTTTGATACAATCGAACACTAGCATGAAGCATCGCATCGAGTCGCGTCGCATACGCGACGACTTCGTTCGTACTTGATAAAGTTTAAGTAAATTGTTTATTTAGTAAAATAAGTTTAGGCAAGTTGTTCGTTTGGATAAAACTGAAAGTAATTAGCACATGGATCTTATGGCAAACCTCTGAATGTACACTTGATTTACTGTAATGCATATTATATAGGAAAGAATAATCTAATTTCAAAACAAACACCTATTTGCATATAAAAAAGACCTGACCTTTCACCTGACTGTGACATATCTAGTAAAAATAACTAATAACGATTATTCTTTAAAGTAGCATACTCAAAACCCCGCAAACAAGCCTGATACGATAATGGGACATGTACTTAACAAATATTATAATCTCATCAAAGATTTCGTTTTTAAATAGGAGGTTTCAACACTGTCTTCCTTTCTGTTTTCATTTATTTTTGTAAATTCTTCATTTTTTTGTGATTAGATTCGTAATCGTTGCTGCGTCGCGGTTACAACAAACATTCATCATCAAACCCAATACCGCATTGATCACATGTATCCTGCGGTAATTAAAATTCATTAATTGCTATGTCACATTGGGCCTCGTATCCACTTGAGCACACTGAGGAGAATGAGCCGCTCATTCTTTTGAGAGCCCTCGTCAGAGCGTGCTCAAGAAATAGGAAAGTTTGGTCGAACGAGCCTGGTGCCAGTTCTCAGGAAGCGCTCGGCTGTTGACGTGTCGTCACGTGTGCGTGCGGCAGCTGTGGCCTTTATTATTATCCATACGATGTCAAAGAAGAAAAGAAACTTACCAATGAGGTGGATTAGAGAGGGTTATCGTCAGCGAAGAAATTATCTTAATAATTTAATTCTCGTATTGACTTTTGAAGGAGATAATGAGCCTTTTCAAAACTTTACTGGCATATCAATGATCGATTTCGAACATTTCCTGTGTTTAGTTGAACCTCATATTAAATACTACTGTACACGTATGCTTGAGGCTATCCTACCAGGAAATAAATTAATGATAACTTTAAGATTCCTGCCTTTGGAATATTCCTATATAAACCTGCAGCATATGTCCAAAGTACCTTATATCAGCAGCCGTTTTGTACCGGTAGTCTGTGATGATACTGTTCAGTCACCCCAAAATTATAATTAGGTTGGTGCCTATTTCTTATTTTTATAGATTTTTACTACCAATATATATTCAAATATTGTTTTATGTTTTTTTAAATTTATTTACGTCATCAATATCATGGTTTAATACCTCGCTGATTTCACGCCATGCATCCTCTCATTTACTTCGATTATAAATTACTGTTCCTATTAGCTTTCCCGTAATAACTTCTTTGATGCTTACCGAGTAATTGTTGTCATACCAGTGTGGTTGTCCGGAATGCTCACGATCGAAACGGCTGAACAGTTTAGGATAAAATTTGGAATAATGTATTGACTTTTTTAGGTAAGGGTGTAAGGGCTTGGAATGAGTTACCAAGGAAAATGATGAATAACTTACCGAAAACGTTAAAAGAATTTAAAGATAAAATTTGTAGAGGGCAAATATAGGTGGGTGCAGGATAGGGGAAAGTTGGGTGTGTAGGGAAATTGCCACCGGAGCGTGTGCGCCATTGTAATTAAATTAAATTAAAGGCTCTTTAGAAGACCCGTTCTCAATCGCCTAGTCCCGTTCCCGTTCCCGATCTCCCTTTCCTCCCGTCGACAGAACGTTGCATTTAGACGACCCGTCGGCCGGCCCGATCTGGTACTACCGTACAAGTGGCCTACCACCACGCGTATATCCGTCTAGATCTGAAATCTGTACGTTCCATTTGATATTAATACTAGTAATATAAATAGTTACGTTACAATTTTTTTAATGATCTGATATTTAAATTAAATATGTATGGCCCCATATTTATCAAAACCACAGATTCTTGGTGTAACCCTGACTATCTGACATTGTGCGAAAAGACTAGGAAACAGAAAAAGTCTTGTGCCAGGTAATTATATTTACAAAAGGCATTTCACAGATTTGGATGTTGTTCGATGGTGAAGATTTCCGGAATTTCTAGCGTATGACACATGAAATGCCTCATTTCACGCATCTTTTTATGATCTACATCTACATATATACTCTGCAATTCACAAAATTGTGGGTGGCAGAGGGTGCTCAGCACCAAAGCTAATCTCTTTGCTGTGCATTCCAATCCCTAATGGTACGAGGGAAAAAAGAATTCATATAAGAATCATTGCGGCACCTTATTTTTCTAATCTTATCTTTCCTGTCATTCCGGCTCAAATAGGTTGGTGGACGAAGTATTTCACTACACTCGTGAGTGAAAGTGGGAGTACACATGTTTACCAATAAGTTTAAACGAAACGTGCGTCGTCTATCTATCAGAGACTCCCAGCCTAGTCTACTAATCAGTTCTGTGACGCTTTCATAAAACTGTAGCAAGCGGTCACGAATCGAGCGGCTCTTCTCTGTACTTTCTCTATACTTTCGATCAACCCCTTACGAAACGGATCTCAAATGGCACAACAATAGTCCAAATATGGACGCACAAGAGATTTGTACGCTATCTCCTTTGTTTGTTCATTACAATTTTTCAATATTCGACCTATGAATCGCAGCCTAGAATTAGCTCTACCTACTAACGAATTAATGTGTAAGTCCCATTTCATAGTTCCTTTCTACTGTTACTCCCAAATATTTCATAGAATCGACCATATCAATAACTGAATTGTTTAACTCGTATTTCTGAACAATTGGATTCTTTTTGTTAGTTATGCTCATTGTCTTGCACTTTTTACAATTTAGCGTAAGTTGCCACATCAGCGCACCATGCCAAAATAATATCCAGATTACGCTGAATTTCTAAGCAATCGGACAAATTCATTACTTCCGTATAAATAACCGCATCATCAGCAAACAATCTGAAAAGGCTTTTCACTTTGTCTCCGAGATCGATTATGAAAATTAAGAAAAGAAGTGATTCCTATTACACTTCTTGAGGTACCCCCGATGTAACATCTAGATTAGAAGAACTTTCTCCTTCAACGACGACATACTGCGACCGACCAGTTAGAAAATCCTTTATCCATTCACAAAGCTGATCCGATATACCTTACGCTCGTAGCTTCGCTAAAAGGCGGTTGTGTGGCACAGAGTCAAAGGCTTTCTGAAAATCTAAAAAAATTGCATCTACTTGTGAACCTGCATCAATAACTTTCATTACGTCGTGTGTAAATAGGGCCAGCTGTGTTTCACATGATCTTTTCTTCCGAAATCCGTGTTGATTTGTTGTAAGCAAATTATTATCGTCTAGAAATTTCATAATGTTCGAGCATATAATATGCTCCATAACTCTACTACAAACAGATGTTATAAATATGGGACGATAGTTCCCAAGATCACTTCGATCACCTTTTTTGAAAATCGGAGTTCTTGCGCGATTTTCCAGTCTGAAGGTACTTTTCGCTCTTCTAATGATTTACTGAATATATCAGACAGAAATGGCCCAATTTCCGCCGCATATTCTGAAAATACTCTTACTGGAATTCCATCTGGGCCCGGTGCTTTCCCCCACTCCAGGAGCTCTAATTGCTTTATGATACCTGCAGTATCTATTCGTAATGATTCCATCACCAACTCGACACGGCGTGGGAAAACGGGAACACTATTCCTTAATTTCATCAGTAAATGAATTTTTGAATACAGTATTTAGTACGTTAGCTTTATCGCGGCTTTCATTAATCTCGGAACCTTCACGAATTAGTGCTGGAATATTGCTATTGGTACAATTGACTTTTCGTACATACGACCAAAATTTCTTTAGGTTTTCTGTGAGACTCTTAGAGAGAGAGTTGGAATGAAAATCGTTGAAGGCCTCACGCATTACATTCTTAGTACGTCCTCTTAACTCAGCTAAGGTTTCTAAATCGCTGCGACACCCCTTCCTTGTTGAGCGTGCGTGTATCCTCCTTTGTTTTTTGAGTAATATTTGGCTTCGCATGTGTACCACGGTGGATCATCCTCCCCATTTATTATCCGCATCGGTATATGTATATCCATACCTTTCCTGGCTATTCGTATAAATCGATGCCACATCTCTTCAACGGTGTCCTTTTTTTACTTGAAGTTATGGTAATTATTCCTCAGGTAGTTTCTAAAACACTCCTCAGAGGCGTTACTGAATCTATATACAATCCGCCCTTTTCTCCTTTTTCGCTTAATCATTAGTCTGATAGTTGCAATTACCGCTTTGTGATCGCTTATACCTGTGGTCGTTGAAATGTCGGTGAATAATTCTGGCCTGTTGGTAACCAGCAGATCTAAAATATTTTCGCTACCGTTATGACACCGCGTAGGTTCATTAACTAGCTGCTCGAGATGATTATCTGAGAAAAATTCGAGAATTACTTCAGAAGCTGCCTTATCCCTGCTACCTGTAATGTGAACGTAATTACGCCACTCAATATAAGGCAGATTGAAGTCGCCTCCTAGAATCATAGCATGATCCTGAAAACGGCTAGCTATACTGTTTAAATTATTTCTTAACTCCTCGGCGATAGCTATGTCGGAATCGGGTGGACGGTAGAAGGCGCCTATGATGAGTTTTGACCTAGCAACTTTGAGTTTAATCCATGTGATTTCGTAGATCGTATCGACTTCTATTTCATTACATGGGAGAAATTTACTCACAGCTATAAATACCCCATCTCCATGAGAATGTAATCTGTCTTTTCGAAAAACATTCATGCTATATTTAAAAATTTCGGCGGAACTTATTTTCCGGTTTTAGCCAACTTTCTGTACCGATAACGATATCCGCTTCTGTGCTACAGATAATACTATCAAGTTCCGGTTGTTTGTTACAAATGCTTCTACACTTAATTACGAGAACTTTTAACTGTCGAGATTCTTTTACGCTCCCCCTACATTCCGGTGTTACATCTGATTGGGTTGCCCGTAACTGTATTTCGTGTTTCGGGTCTTCCTCCCTCAGCTTAAAAAACCACCCAGTTCATTCCACACGGCCCCTGCCACCCATGTAGCCGATTCACGTGTGTTGTGCACACCTGACCTATTAAGGGGAACCCTACATGACTCGACCCTATGGCAAAGATCGAGGAATCTGCAGCCAATATCATCACAAAAACGTCGTAGTCTCTGGTTCAGCCCCTCAATACGGCTCTGAACCAGAGGTCCACAATCAACTCTGTCTATGATGCTACAGATGGTTAGCTCTGCCGATATCTTGCGGCCACTGGCCACAGAGTTCACCCTTTCAGCCAGCTGCCGGAAGGAAGAGAGGATAACCTCCGACCCAAGGCGACAAGCATCATTGGTGCCGACATGTGCCACAATCTGTAGTTGGCTACACCCCGTCCCTTCTATGGCATCCGGGATGGCCTGTTCCACATCTCGGATCAGGCCACCCGGAATACACACAGAATGGACATTAGGTTTCTTCCCCGAGTAATCCGCCATTTCCCTAAGGGGCTCTAATAACCGCCTAACATTAGAGCTCCCAACTACCAAAATCCCCTTCTGTGTTTGCTCAGACCTAGCGGGCTGGGGGTCCGTCAACTCGCAGGATGATAATTGTGGGACGGTGTCAGCCTCCGACAATACATCATACCGGTTTGACAGTCGAACAAGTTCAACGTCTTGGCCTTTAAGCCTGCTCGACTGCCCCCGTGTGCGACTTCTAAGTCTAGAGGCCATACGCCGGTCACCGACAGGCGACCGAGGCACAGCCTCCAACTCTTCAGCCTGGGTTGCAGGTACGACGGTCGATATGGGGGAATCTGTTATAGGCATTGCTACATCAGTTTCCCCAATATTACATCTGCTGCAACCTTTTTCGGCAGCTGTGTAGCTTTCGCTAACACAGCTGCAAGCTGTGTGCGGAGATCAGCCACCTCAGCTCGCGTCTGTACACAGCAATCACAGTCCCTAGCCATTCTGCTTTTGAAAAACGCGAAAAAAAAAAATCAGAAAATCGAAATAACCTGTACTTTGTACAAAATATAAACACTCAGAAATTACACTAACTAAATCCACACACCACTAAAATTCAAATACAAAACGAAAATACGCTACTGTCCTCAGCGACTGCCCAACTGTAAGGGCATATGAGGCGTCCTAGCATTTTAGCATTAACAAATCAAAGCTTTCCCAAAGGTGAATTTCAATTTTAAGACCCCTAAAAATTACAGCTGAGACAGGGATTTGAACCAGGGACTTTCATTTCCCCAATCGTACGCCATAACCTTCTGAGTCAAGAGACAAATCTGGATATAATCAAAAATTATTATACAAATATAATAAAATAAACGTATTTATAATTTATTTTTGCCACTTCAAAACACCAATGTACTTTTATATGATTTAATACGTATTCTCCAGTACTTCTAGACAGGACCGGGGTAAAATGGCGACTTTTTTTTTTTTTTTTTTTTTTTTTTTTTTTTTTTTTTTTTTTTAAAAAAAAAAAGCTCTACAAAATAGAATATAGCCGGGCGACAATGGGCGGATTCTTGGCTTCGTGGCATGGAGCCCCCATCAGCTGGCGGGCCCAGTTACATTTGACCCGCTTACCGTTCCCCCCCTAACGCCAGCCCTGCTTCTAGATTCAGATGCTTGTGACGAGTGATTTGGGTACGGAAGGTCCCCGGTTCAAAATCCGGACCTCGGATGCAATTTTTACAGGCCTTAAAATCGACTTTCACCACTGGCAAAGATTTGTTAATACGAACATGCAAGAACTCTACCTAAATTTTACGAATATCTGATGAACCTGAAGTGAGGCTGAAATAAAATAATTATTTAAAAAAAAACATAAAAACCGCCTTCAAAGAAAATCACTAAAAATTTTAAAATAACTTTATACCTTTCTTAGGAAAAAGTAAATCTAAATAGACAACATTTTACATTACTTTCATTGAAATTTTGAGATTAATTAGTTATTTTTGGAGTCGGTGCCAGCTGTCTCATCGCGAAGATCGAATTACTGAACTTCTTTTGGCGTTACAGGCGAAACGGGGAGTACGAACAAAAATTCCCAATATTTTACAGCATGTCGTGAGGCAGATAGTGTTATTGTGGGAGACAGCTTAGGGAAACAAATTAACAGTATTTTAATTTGTGGCTTGGCCTTATTGGTCATCCAGGCATATCTCTGGCGCTACAGTGTCAGTTCGTTGGTTGCATCATGCAGTAAACGATTTACAGAGTATAATATCGGCGTATCATCTGTATGATTCAGTTTTGTTGAAACATGTTTCTAGCTTTAATTGTAGGTAAGCAGTAACATGATTTTTATGTATTATTGTTATTCCTTATTGTTTTTATCTTTTTGGTTTTCTTGATTTCGCTGGCACCGACTCCAAAAATAATTAATTAATGTCAAAATTTCAATGAAAGTAATGTAAAATGTTGTCTATTTAGATTTACTTTTTCCTAAGCAAGGTATAAAGTTATTTTAAAATTCTTAGTGCTTTTTTTTTTTGAAGGCGGTTTTTATGTTTTATTATACAATTATTTTATTTTTAAATTTTTAGTGGTATTATAGTTCGTTTGGTATTTTAAATATGCCGCAGCAGTTCTCATTTAGCGAACTTCCTGGTAGCTCAGAGATTAAAGCGCTTGCTTTCAAAGAAGAACTCGGTCTTCATATACCACAACCACTTCCAGAACGGGGTGAATTGGGCGATGTGTTAAGGAATGTCAGGCTATGTTTCGATATTATCATAACATCTGCTAAAGCTGCTGCTCGATAACCGAAACATGTAACATCTGGGCATTAATACATACCACATACAGAAATCTCCCTGGAATATATCTGTTGGCTCCGGCATCACACAAAAAATATAGATTTTTAATTGGTTTTCACAACGTGAAAGCTTGGGATCAGAGTTGAAATCTGAAGTACATGTTGAGAAATTACTACATATTTATTTTATAAATATTATGCCATGACTTAAAAATAGATTAACTGATTTTGACGGGATTTAAAACTGTGGATTTTTGTAAAGAACATCGGAAATTAAAAGAGGTGAGGGTAAAGGGGAAGAGGGATTCAGCTTTTGTAGGCTGCCTTTTCTGATTGATTTAAAGTATATATATATGTGTAAATTTCTATTGATATCAGATAAAACTGTAGGCATGTATAAAAAAAAACAATTAAGGGGTGTGGAAACGAAGAGTAGTTTGGTTTTTGTAAAGCTAGTGTGGGCAGTATTTTTCTCTTGTTTTAAAGTATACACGTGCAAATTTCCATCGAAACCAGATAAGGAACATTTGCCAAAATTAAATAGGGTAAGGGAGTGAGTGGTAGGGTTTTGTAAACAAAATTTAGACACTTTTTTTAAGTATACATGTGCAGTGGTCCATGGAAATCTGATAAAACTGTGGGTATCTATAAAGAAAATTGGAAATCAGGAGGGGTTGGGGGTAGAAGGGAAGAGGGTTGGGCTTTAGCAACCTAATTTAAACACAATTGTTCTGTATGTTTTAAAGTATACGTGCACAAATTTCCTTCAGAATCGGATAGAAACTGTAGATTAAAGGATGGAAAGGAAGGAGCGGAGTTTGGACTCTCGAAACCAAATGTAGACAGTATATTTCTGTTCGTTTTGCAGTAAACATGTGCATACTTCCTTCAAAATCAGAAAGAAACGGTAGCTATGTATAAAGAACATTGACAGTAATTAATGAGGTAGAAAGGGGGATAGAGTTTACATTTTTTCTATTTGTTTTAAAGTATACGCATGCGAAGTTCCACCGAATCGAATCAAAATGTGGGTTTTGTACAAATATTAAGGGAAGGGGAGCTAGGGTAGTTTTTTTATTTTTTGGTCAGAGAACTTATCCATAAAAAATTACATATATATGTGCCAACTTTAATAAAGATCGGTCAAATGGTGTCGACTGTAGTTTTCTAAAAAGAAATTGACAAAAATCAAGGGGGTGGAAAAGGGGAGAAGCGTTCATTTTTTGCAAACCAAGAGTTGGCATCTTTTTTCTCTTTGTTTTATAGTAAAAATTTGCTATGTTCTGTCTAAATCGTATAAAAACTGTGGTTGTGTATAAAAATTAAGCAGTTTAATGGGAAGAGGGGGTGGTTTTTAGATCTTTTGTTCAGACACCTTCTTCGTGAAAAAATACATATAAGCACCAACTTTCATGGTAATCGGTCAAACGATTGTGACTGTAGCTTTTTATAAAGAACATTGACAAAAGTAAATGTGGTTGAAGGAGGAAAGGGGTTGAGCATTGGCAAACCAAATATTGACAGGATTTTTCCCTTTGTTTTAAAGTATACATGGACAAAATTCAATAAAAATCAGATAAGAAATGTAGATTTCTATAAAATTAAGGGGTGTAAAGGGAGACATGGGGTGGTTTACTTATTTATTTAATTTTTTTTTTTTTTTGGTCAGAAACCTTCTCCATGAAAAATTACATGTATATGCCAACTTTAATGGAGACCAGTTAAATGTGTCGACTTTAGCTTTGTATAAAGAACATTGGTAAAAATTTAGGGGGTGGATAGGGGGAGAGGGCTTCAGTTTTTTCAAACCAAAAGTTAATATTATTTTTCTCTTTATTTTTTACTATACATGTCCAAAGTTTCATCGAAATCGGATAAAAAATGGGTTTGTATAAAAATTAAGGGGTTTAAAGGGGAGAGGGGTAGTTTTTTATTTATTTATTTTTTGCTCAGATTCTCCATTAAAAATTACATGTATATGCCAACTTTGATGATAATCGGTCAAACGGTGTCGAGTGTAGCTTTTTATGAAGAACATTGCCAACAATTAAAGGGGTGGAAGGGTTAACTTTGGAAGACCAAATATTGACTGGATTTTTCTCTTTGTTTTAAAGTATACATGGGCAAAATACAGTAAAAATCAGATAAGAAATATAGGTTTATATATAATTAAGGGGTGTAAATGGGAGAGGGGTGGTTTTTTATTTTGATTTTTTTGGACAGAATCCTTCTTCATGAAAAACTACATGTAATTGCCAACTTTAATGGAGATCAGTTAAATGGTGTCGACTGTAGCTTTGAATAAAGAAAATTGGCAAAAATTAAAGGGGTGGATAGGGGTTCAGTTTTTTTAAACCAAAAGTTGACAGTATTTTTCTCTTTATTTTTGGCTATATATGTGCAAAGTTTCATCGAGATCGAATAAAAAATGTGGATTTGTATAAACATTAGGGGGCGGAGGGGGGTAGAAGGGGTGGTTTCTGAATGAAATTCATATGGGACCACTTTGGAGGTATACCCTATCCACTAAAAAAATTTAATTTAAATCGGTTGAAAATTGGTGAAGATATCGCTGGTCATACATACAAAAAAAAAAAAAATTATATGTATATACAGACGAATAGAGAACCTCCTCCTTTTTTTGAAGTCGGTTAAAAAAAAAGACACACTTCTAAAGCAATCAGCAACATTAAAGCAATATTTAGTCGTAAGGGACCGGAATTTCCGAACTCTTTCTATATAGTTCTCCATATCGACCAGCCCGACAGCAGACAGACACCGGGCCGCACCTTCAAAATATAAACCAAATTTATCCGGGCCAACACACTACCGAGTGTCGGCCGACACGCGGTGTCCTTTGAACTCACTTCAATCTTTTTTTTTTTTTTTTCTTTAAATAACCTTTCATTTCCCGGCAGAAGGCCTTGGGGCGGGCTGATGTAGAGCATTTTGCTCTTTGCAGCCAGCGCAACATTTATTTATTTTACTTTATTTCTTATAGAAATTTTACAAAATTTATATAATTTATTAGCAATTACAATCTGTGATCATATTTAAATTTACAAAAGCTATATATCTAACATTTGGTTACATACAATCAATTTCTTGAAATTTACAATCTTAATTATATTTAACAATTTAATTTTCTGTTTGTTACATATTTGAATACTTATATAAAACAATGAATTACAGGATTTTTTTTTTTTTTTTTTTTTTTTTTTTTTTTTTTTTTTTTTTTTACAGTTTTATATATACAGGGTGCTTCAAAAAAATGTATACACACTTTGAACTTCCATAGAAAATTTATTTACCGTTCTACAAAGTTAAATTTCAGGAAAATAGAAAGCTAAAAGTCCAATGTAAATCAAACATAAACAACAAATGTTAATACTGTTCAAATTGGTGACCTGCAGCATCAATACAATTCTGAGTACGAGTCACCACAGATTCTGTACATCGTATCAAAACGTCCAATGAGATTTCTCTACACACTGCTTGAATCTCATTCCAAAGAATGTCTAGGTTACGTGGTTTACGTTTGTACACCTCATCTTTTACTGTGCCCCACAAGAAAAAATCCAGTGGTGTAAGGTCTGGAGAGCGTGCTGGAAACTCGATTGGCCCCCTGCGTCCTATCCACCGGCCCGACAAATTTTGATCCAGGTAAGCTCGTACGTCCCTGTGATAGTGCGGCGGAGCACCATCTTGTTGAAAATAAAAATCATCATTACCGTATAATGCACGAATGGCAGGAAATATGGAATTAGCAAGCATTGTTAGGTAATTAATACCAGTTACAGTGCCTTCAAATCGAAAAGGTCCAATGAGTCCCCTTGAAGACAAACCGCACCACACATTTACACCTGGCAAATTTACAGCTTTTTCAATTGTAATGTGAGGATTTTCTTCACCCCAGTAAACACAATTGTGCCTATTGACAGTTCCATTAAGTTTGAATTGGGCTTCATCCGACCAAATGATGCTACCCATAAATCCCGGTTCACGTATCACCATCTCCTGAATCCATTCACAAAATTGCAACCTTCTATCTGGATCGTCGTCACTTAGCTGTTGCACCAGCCTTGGAATGTAAACACGATACTTGCCTCTCTTCAGAATGCGTAGCACGCTGCTAGCACTTACATCACTTTCACGTGCCCCTTGCCTTGAAGATTTGTTAGGAGAGCGTTGAAACAGTTCCAAGACTGCCATTGATGACTCATCACTTGTAGCTGTTCGAGGCCGACCTGAATGACCTTTATGCACATCACACACTGTTCCATGAACTTCGAACTTGTCTCGTATGCGTGTAATTGTTAATCTTGAAGGTGGTTCTGTATCATACTCCCTTCTCCACTGTCTTTGAACTTCATTTACATTCTCAAACTTCCAGTACCACTTAATAACCTGCTTACGTTCTTCAAAACTCAAACGTACGTCCCCCATGTTGATATTACAAATTCCAACTGATAATATAACATAGAGGGACGATTATGCTGGCACCTGGCGAAGAAATATAACACTAGCCTTGTAGAGCGGGAAAACAACAATAGTTTAAAGTGTGTATACATTTTTTTGAAGCACCCGGTATTTAAATTACATTGTTTTTCTGTGTGATGTTTATATTCTTTTTATCTATTTATATTTTGGCTCTTTCAGATTACACTTTTACAATTCATTTCAATGTTTCAGTTAATTGTGTTTAGGCAGCTGTATCAATTTCTTTCTTAGTGACATTTACAATTAACTATCTTACGTCACGTTGTCTCACGTCGAGGT
Source organism: Vandiemenella viatica (assembly GCA_031002005.1). Taxonomy (NCBI): domain Eukaryota; kingdom Metazoa; phylum Arthropoda; class Insecta; order Orthoptera; family Morabidae; genus Vandiemenella; species Vandiemenella viatica. The sequence continues at coordinate 209,867,589 of CM061920.1, forward strand.
GTGTGGGTAATTCTTCATCTGCTATTAGCTGGTTGTTTTCCTCAGCTGTCGAAATACATTTCTCATGTTCAGAGCTATAATTTTGGGTGGATAGTTATATTTGAACTTTGGTTTACGTGTAATCTGGGCTCTTGTTGTGAGTAAGTCGTGCATGTCTTGCCTGTGGGACATTAGCCTTTGTCCATATTTGGCTCGTTGTATAGCCAGTCTCGTCTGTAGTTATATTTGCCGCGTCATACACCAGTTCAGAAGGAGTCCGGTAGTCTAGTCTTAGAATACTTCGAAGTAAACGTCTTTCGGTTGAATACAGTCGGTTCGTGATGATTTATGTCATTCCCGCTAATGGTATGGCTGCATATTCAATCAGAGGTCGTATAAATGTCTTGTATGTATGTATAGCTGTCTCCATGCTGCATCCGTAAATGCGTCCTTGTACTAGTCTGATCAAATTTTGTCTCTTCCTTATTTTGTTTAGTGTTTCTTTTAGACGTGTTTTCCAGTTAAAGTATTTGTCTAAGTATATTCCCAGGTATTTTGCTGTGTCGCTTAGTCGTAGCTGTTGTCCCCATATTGTTAACTGTATGTCTTGTTGTCTTTGTTAGGTTTCTGTGTCTGAACAGAACTGTCTGAGTTTTATCGGGGTTTGGTTTAATCCTCCATTTTCTCATCCAGTCCTGTAGTCATCTGAGGAATTGCGTCACTCGTCTGTTTAGAGTCTCTGTGCTAAGTGCCGAGCACCAGTAAGCGGTGTCGTCAGCATCTGAGCAACTGCTTCATCTGGTCTGTCAACCGTCGGAATGTCTGATGTATACAATATGTATAGCAGGGGGGAGAGTAACCCACCCTGTGTAACTCCTGCTTTGGGAGTGAATACATCAGATGCTTTGTCGTTGAAATGAACGGCACATTGTCTTGTCTCAATTAGTGTTTTGATCAGTCTGGTCATTTTGTCTGGTATTCCTATGGTTTTCAGTTTGTATATTAGTCCGTTGTGCCAAATTTTATCAAATGCTCATTCTATGTCTAGGAATACCGCGAGGGTGCAATGACTTTTAGTCACTTGAGAAGTCAATCGAAGCAGGGGGTCAAACGTGGAGTGGTGTCGTCTAAATCCTGCTTGTATGTGTGGTATGATAATCTTCTCTTCTACATAGGTTCTTAGTCTATCGGTAATGATTCCCTCAAATGTTTTCCCAATAACATTTAATAGGGAGATAGGTCTGTAGCAGCTGGGGTCCGTGGTGTGTTTGTTAGGCTTCGGAATCATGATTGTCTTTATTCTCTTCCATGCATTTGGTATCGTCTCATGAGTCAAGCAATAGTTAAATAGAAGGGTTAGAATTGAAACAATTACATTGATCGGCGCTTTTCGTAGGTAGGTCCGACTGATTCCGTCTGGTCCTGGTGCAGTGTTTCGTCCTGAGTGTATAACTGACAGTACTTCGAACTCTGTCACTTCTGCGTCTTTTTCTGTAGGTAGTGTAGATGACTGAAGTAGAGATGGGAACTGTCTTTCTATTTCCTGACGAAAGTTTTCATTGAGTAAGAAGTTTTCAGGGAAGGCGTGCACTGTTTCCAGTGTCTGTCTAAAAGCTTCTGCTTTCTGTCTGTTATCTGTTGTCGGTGCGTGGTCAATAATTAGCGTTGTTGGTATGAATTGAGTCTGTCCAGATAGTGTTTTGAATTTTTTCCAAAGTTTACCTCCTTCCCTATAGTTTAGCTGTTGACATGCGTTATTCCATTCAGTCTGTCTATGTTCGGAAATTATCTGTCTGATTTGATTGTTAAGTCTATTCCACACCCGTCTCAAATCAGGATTGTCTGTTCTTTCGATCTCTGTATAAATTAGTATTTTTTGTCTGATCAAGTTAAGTGCTTCGTTGGGTATGGTAGGCTTCCAGTTGATTATGGTTTTGGTAGGAACTGCTTGGTCTATTGCTGTCTGCAACGTGTTTTCTATTAGATCAGTTATACTGTTCATGTCTTGGTCATCAGTGATTGTCAGTGGGCCTGTAGTCGTTTTTTGATAATGTCAGCATATTTTGTCCAGTCTGCCCTTTTAATGATTTTTTATGTTTCTTGTTTCAGGCATTGGGAGCGGCTGTTGTTGAGAAAATGATAGGGATGTGGTCACTTGTAATACTGTCTTCTAATCTTTCAAATTTTATTTTGTCTGTCATGTTATTGCTGTGAAGTATATGGTCCGGAGTAGATTGGCCATGGATTCCTATGAATGTCGGTCCACCCGTCGGTAGTCTGCATATACCTTCAGTTGTCAATAGTTCACATAGTTGTTCTCCGTTGCCGTTTTCATGTGAGTCATCTAGGTAGTAGTGTCTCGCGTTTAAGTCTCCCATTATTATGAAGTTTTTGAAAGTCATAACATATCTCATGAAGTAAATAGGAAGATTGTATTGTGGTGGGTTGTATATGCAGACTAACATTAAGTCTTTGTCTCGGTGTCTGGGAATGACTACTATTACAGCTTCTGTATTGTGGTATTGTAATGGAAGAGGCGCCTGTTGTGAAGGTATGTCTTTCCGCACATATAGTGCTACACCTCCCCTGCCATCTGGTATATGTTTAGCAAATGTGGTGTAGCCATTTAGTATAGCTTGGTCGTCTGTCTTTGTCCATGTCTCTGCTACCCCTAGAATGTGTATGTCATTTTTTCCGGATGCAGCTCTTCAGTAATGTCTTCCTATGTCTTATTCCAGCTGTGTTAACGAACGGTAAGTTATTGTTATGTCTTCCTGCCATTATTCCTGTTACCAGTTACTGCCTGAAACGGAGGGATGGAGGCCTTTACTTTCGTTGTCTTCATTTAAGTCTATTAATGGATACTCTTATGTTGTTACCTGTCTGACTGACATTTACGTCTATCTGATACAGCTGCCTAAATACCTGTTTCAGTACAGCCATCACTTCCTTCCTCCTGTCGTATAAAAGGTTCAGGAGGATGGCAACTGTGGCACTGATGTAGTCATCTTTGTGGTTGTAGTTTTCGTCTATATCATCCAAGAAGCTTTTGTACGGGCATGCTTTTTTGAATTTCCTTTGTTCTCATTGGGCATTTGTAAGAGAGCCCAGAATGATCTCCTTTGAAATTGCTACACTTTAGAGTTTCTTCAGCCGTTTTGCATTTGCTAAGGTGATGTTGATCCCCACAGCGTGGACACTTATATTGTGCTGTGCAATCTTGAGCTGAGTGCTTAAATGAATGGCATTTTGTGCATTGTCCGGGTTGAGGGGGTGGAGGTCTTGACTCTTCTATAAAATGCCTTCGGCCAAAAAGGCTTAGGGCTTCTGCGTGTAGTCTGTCGAGTGTGGCTTTATCATGGGTAAGAATGCGAATCAGTTTCGTTTCTCTCTGTACGGCTCTTGAGGTGATTCTCCATATTTTATATGGTTCGAGGTTTTGCTCCATCATTTAATTTTCTATGTCTTTTGGAGTTAATTCAAAATCAACTCCCTTTGCCGCTACACTAAATGCTGGTTGTCTTTTTTGAGTGGGGTGACTGCTTACATGTCTGTCATGTAGCATTTTAGCTGTGACTGTCTTCCCATGTGTTGCACTGAAAAGTTGAATCATTTTAGAGTCCATGTCACTTTGCGTAGTTTTTATTATCAGATCTCGGTTCCTTGTCAAAAACATGTCCTTTATAGTATTGAATGTACCAGGTTTGTAACTCTTCAGGTTGCTGTATATTTCCTTTTGTGAGACTTCCTTTGGTAGGTCCTTGATTAGAAACGTGTACACTTCATTTGTTACAGATTCATCAAAATCTGTTTGTTGCGTGACATAAGAATCTTTGCTACTCGTCGAACAGTAGCCGTCTAGCCTGGGTGAATTCCTCATTATGTCAGTTTCCTCCGAATCGCTCCGCATGATCCGCAGAGGAATAGTGACGTCGCCTTTCGTTGTCACCGTTAGGTTTCAGGGCGACAGTCACTCCTACACTACTCACCCGCGGGTATCTGTCAACGCTCGTAGTCACTTCAATCGAGTGAGCGACAACAATTAGAAAAATGACGGTGCGGCGCGGGCCGGGAGCAGTGTAGTGTGGCCCGACTTTCAGGCGACAAACCTGTTACTCAGTAACGACTACATACAGTTTGCTACAGCTCTAGTGCTGGGGACGAAAAGGATGTGTATTTCTGCGATTTTTGCCGCTAAACGTCTTAATTCTTTTATATATTTCCTGTCTCTTCATATTCCATACGTATATGCTAAACATGTACGTTTAAAAAAGACATGTAATTGTTATATTTCATTTTTAAAATATATTTTCTGTGATTCAGTACCATTTTCTAATTTTGTTTAGTGTTATTTCGTTAATTTTTATGAGGGGTCGAGTTTAGGCAACTATTTTTCATGTCGCCAAACTGTAGGATTTTTAAATTTTTTTTGGTAATGTTTTTCGATGACATTTTTTGAAATGAGAATTTAAATGATGCATAACATTTGGAACTAATTATTTCAAGCTTTAAAAACAGATTTTTCATTAATTTATATTTTTTAGAAGTAAAAAACAAATTGGGGGTCCTGTTTTGGGCAATTTCCTCTACTATCGCGTGTCTCTCTCTTCATATACCTTACATACAGTGGCGTAGCATGATCGCGTGCAGTGAATAGATTTTTGCGCGTGTTTTAGTCCAACTGCAGTTTATACTGAAGGTATATGATGAAATTAATTGTGATAATTTATGTGACGTGAACTTAGGACTTTTGATGTCGGTGTTGCTATTAGAAATGTACTTCGCAATGAATTTTAAGTGTTAAGGTGGGCAGAACTATCATAACCGTGGCGATGCAATTTGATGATTGATTCTCATGTAACACGACGAGGCAAATTGAAAATCAAGAGTAAATTTTATATACATATTTATATTTACCTCAGTTCTCGAGATATCGACTATAAAAAATTAGTTATAGGTAGAGGATGGTGCCCTATACCGGACCCCTCCCCCTAAAGTGGACCAGCGTTCTCCTGTCTCTGCAATCTCCTGAACTCTAACAGAATCAAGAGTAAATAGCAGTTCAGGCTTCTACGACTCTGTTGGAGACTTATAGAATTATATTTTATTCATGATTTCCAAAACAATATTTAAATAAAAAAAGCCGATTACTTATAAACGGGTATTTTAATTCATCAAAATAAACGCATTTATAATATTTTATAAGTAATGTTGTGTTGTTGTTGGGGTTTAAGGGCGCGTCGACGGCGGGTTCATTAGCGCCTTTTATAAGTAATGTTTCTTCCATGAATAATAAATCAATCCATTTAAAAATTAATATTCTACGAATGCATGTAAAGTAAATAGTAAAAACAGCACAGTTATTCAGTTTACCCATTTGTGTACAATGAGCACTTTGGTTTATCGGTGGCGACTGATCATGCTAATATCATTTGAAAGGGCTATTATTAAGCAATAACTTTTGTTAAGAAGGTCATATTAAATTCCATTTAGAAACGACAATAAAAGATTATGTCCTAATAAAACTGACATAACAAACAAAATAGCGCGTGTAGTAGCGGTAGCAAGGCCAGCGAACGATTTGTTTCTCTGAATTCGAGACGCGAACTAACGAACTAAAAGAGCGAACTAGTTCGCGAGGGAGCTGCGAACTAAACTGAGCGCTCTCCTTGGCGAACTATAATGCGCAAGTCTGCAAGGAAGCTCAACAGCAAGAACGTAATTGGGTACGAGGATGCAAAAGCAGCCCCGGCCAGGGGTATAGCGCAATACTAGTTGAAGTTCACGACTTCGTTCGTGATTGTAAAGAATTTTGATTGACAGCTCCCGAAATGTAACCACCACAGTACACGATGGGAGACTCGAGGCTAATACCACACACAAACATCGGTGATATGCGTAGGGTATTTATGGCTGCAAAGTGAATAATAAGGACACACGTCTTTGGTCGAAATGTAAATTACCCTCCGCCCACCAATTTCAACCATCATATCTCCCACAACCCCATAGCTACCGACATGACACCACGATGGTGCACGGTGGGAGACTTGAGATTAATTCCACACACAATCACCAGTGGACTTCGCTGGGTAGTTTTGGCCGTGGAGTGAAATATAGGGACACACAAATCTATTTTTTATTAGGTCCACCGCTTTCAACCTGAACCGTCCTTCTCAAAGGGTTTTTTTTTTTTTTTTTTTTAAAAAAATTTATTTGGCCTTTGGTACAAACCATACAGCCAGCTTGGTTACAGTTTGGTTATTTCTACAAGTGGATTTTTAATAGTTTTGATGTCTGGTTTCATCTGATATACGTTCATCTACTGTGCATCATAGATCACATGCTCAATATAACCCAATATAATACAATATAAATACAATATAAAAAACAATAATACAATATGATACAATAGTTCGATAAAATCTTATATATATATAAAAATAGACGTGTTTTTTCCTATATTTCACTTTTCAGCCACCACTACCTAGCACAGATCACTGATGTTTGTGGGCGGAAGTAGCATGGAGTTTCCTGTCGTGCACAACGTTGGCCGAATGCCGATTGCTGTAGGGATGTGGGAGATATAATGATTAAAGTTGGTCAGTGCAGGGCGTTTTCATATTTCGACCAAAAATTCGTATCTCCGTATACTTCTCTTTCCTGCCACAACTACATAACATAGACCTTTGGTGTTTGTGTGTGGTAGTAGAATCGTCTTTCCTGTCGTGCACTATGGTTGTTAGATGTCGGTAGCTATGGGGATGTGGGAGATATGGGGGTTGAAAGTGGTCGACCTGTGGCAATTTCATACTTCTTCCAAAGACAAAAGTGTCATGGTGTATCACTTTTCAGCGAAAACTATAGATTACAGATAACTGGCGTTTGTGAGTAATAGTAGCACAGAGTCACCTTTCGATCACAACAGCGGCCGAATTTCAGAAACTGTGGTACTGTGGTAGATATGGTGGTTGTAAGTGGCCGACCAAGGATATTTTCGTATTTCCACTGTCTCCGCATTTGTCACTTTTCTGCAACAACTACATAGCATAGAGCATTGGTGTTTGTGTTTGATAGTAGAATCGTATCTCATGTAGTGCACTATGGTTGTTAGATGTCGGTAGCTATGGGGATGTGGGAGATATGGGTGTTGAAAGTGGTCGACCTGTGGCAATTTCATACTTCTGCCAAATACAAAAGTGTCATGGTGTATCACTTTTCAGCGAAAACTATAGATCACAGATAACTGGCGTTTGTGTGTAGTAGTAGCACGGAGTCACCTTTCGATCACAACAGCGGCCGAATTTCAGAAACTGTGGTACTGTGGTAGATATGGTGGTTGTAAGTGGCCGACCAAGGATATTTTCGTATTTCCACTGTCTCCGCATATGTCACTTTTCTGCCACAACTACATAGCATAGAGCATTGCTGTTTGTGTTTGGTAGTTGAATCGTATCTCATGTAGTGCACTATGGTTGTTAGATGTCGGTAGCTATGGGGGTGTGGGAGATATGGGGGTTGAAAGTGATCGACCTGTGGCAATTTCATACTTCTGCCAAAGACAAAAGTGTCATGGTGTATCACTTTTCAGCGAAAACTATAGATTACAGATAACTGGCGTTTGTGTGTAGTAGTAGCACAGAGTCACCTTTCGATCACAACAGCGGCCGAATTTCAGAAACTGTGTTACTGTGGTAGATATGGTGGTTGTAAGTGCCGACCAAGGATATTTTCGTATTTCCACTGTCTCCGCATATGTCACGTTGCTGCCACAACTACATACCATAGAGCATTGCTGTTTGTGTTTGGTAGTAGAATCGTATCTCATGTAGTGCACTACGGTTGTTAGATGTCTGTAGCTATGGGGGTGTGGAAGATATGGGGGATGAAAATGGTCGACCTGCGGCAATTTCATATTTCTGTCAAAGACGCATGTGTCACGGTGAATCACTTTTAAGTGAAAACTATCAATCGCAGATCACTGGCGTTTGTGTGTGGTAGTAACACAGAGTCTCCCATCGATCACAACGTTGGCCGAAATTCGGTAACTGTGGGAGTGTGTGAGATATGGTGCTTGAAATTGGTCGATCATGAATATTTTCGTATTTCATCCAAAGACTTGTGTGTATCCGTAAATTTTATTTTGCTGCCGGAACTACATAGCGCAGAAGACTGGTAATTGTGTGTGGTAATAGTATCGAGTCTCCCATCGTGCACTATGGTGGTTAGTTGTATATAGCTGTCCATATGAATTCTTTACAATCACGAACGAAGTCGTGGGTACCAGCTAGTACAATATAAAATTCATAAGATACCGTTTCAACATAAAATATTTACAACTTAAAATACAATATATAACATGTATCATGTACATACAAAATTCAGCATACAAGTTTTGTAAATTGTTCCAGTGGTTACATGTACCCTTAAGCCACAGTTTAGCATACACAGCCTTTGGTACAGAAATCAACAGGCTGGTTATCTTTCAATGTAATGTGGGTTTTAGAAATGAGAATGTCATATTTCTATGTTGTTTCTTATTGCAAAATTGAAGAGAATCATGAAGATTTCCGTCCTATTTTCGTGGAGAAGAGTCTGCATCTTGGAAGGGAACACCACACCGTGTTTAGTCAGTTCTTCTATTAATTCAGTTGATTCTGCCCAGCGGCGTCCACAGGCAAAAAATATATGATCTACGTTCTCGACACTAATGCCATCACATTCACAAATGGGGGAGGTGATCGCATTAATCCTAAAGAGGTGGCTCGCGAAGCGTCCGTGGTTGAATTTGAGCCTAGAGACAAAGGTTGTGATCTTCCTTGAGATTTGGATGTTGTCATGCCAGTGTGAGCGTGGGATAGTTGGATGGATTTTTCTATAGTATTCACCTTTATGTGTGTCTTTTGACCGCCACTCTCTGTCCCATTCTAATCTGGTTTTATTGCGGAATATAGGGGTCAAGTCCGACGCCGGAATTTGTTTAATTTTCTCACCATTGAGTGTTGCTGCCTTAGCTAGTCGGTCAGCTACTTCGTTGCCTCTTATTCCTGCGTGACCTTTGGCCCATATAAATGTTATTTCCGATCCTTTATCTCTGAGTCTTGCTACTAGCTGTACAATATCATATATCAGCTAGCTTCTGCCGTTGTCCGCCGCCAGGTTAGATAATCTCAGTAAAGCAGATCTGGAATCTGATATGATGATTAGTCTGTCCGTCCGCAAATGTAAGCCGTATTCTAGGGCTTTTAAAATGGCTTGTAGTTCGGCGGTATAGATCGATGCCTCTTCCGGGAGTTGATTTAAGCCCCTCTTTTCATTAGCAGGGTCTGCGAAGGCGCAACCCACCCGATTTCCAGATTTAGAGCCGTCTGTGTATAAGCATATGGGGTTATCTGCCAGCTTTGTAATGCGGTCCATTAAGATTTTTTCATTGTGGTTGCCTTCAGCTATAAATTTTGTGTCTAGGATAATGTCTAGTCTTGTCTTACCTCTCGAAAGTCTGTGCAGATGTACCGGAAGGAGGCGTGATCTATAGATTATGTTGCTATATTTTTTAACTTCTCGGAAGGCGGTTGTTAGAGTAGGGGCCGGCTTCTGTTTCCAGTACCTCCGTTCCGTGTATTGCATTGTGAGAGCAGATATTTTTGCAATAAGTTGATCATCCTTTACTTCGAGTAGTCTTAGGATGAACTTCCGCCCCAGAAATGCCCTACGGATGTGTAGGGGTGGTTCTAAGCATTCCACCAGCAGTGCGTTTGTCGGGGTAGATGTCATGGCTCCGGTGCATAGTCTAAGTGCACGATACTGGCATCTGTCGATGTCGGTTAGTAACGATTTAGAAGCAGAGCCAAAAAACATGTTGCCATAGTCGAGATGAGGGCGCACTAGGGCTCGGTACAGCATTAGCGTGATCTTCCTGTCTGCACCCCAAGCTTTACCTGTCACTGCTCGTATGATGTTGATTGCCGCTTCGCTCTTCTTCAGTATGTGCCGAATGTGAGCTGACCAAGCCAGGTTAGGGTCCAACCTTAGGCCGAGGTATGTAACAATTTTTTTCACTGGGAAGTTAAAGGGTCCCAGAGAAATATTTGTCATCTGGGGCAGTCTGTGTCGTGTAAAGACCATGACGGACGACTTTTCAGGGGAGAGATCAAGGCCGTTGTGTATCATCCAAGTCGCCAGCCTATTAGTGGTTGCACTTAATGCTCTTTTACAGGCCTGCAGTGATAAGAAGCTTGTATAGATGCATACATCATCCACATACTGAAGAATCTTTACGTTCGCCATTATGTTCTTGTGCAGGTCGTTGGAATAAATATTAAACAGTAGTGGGGAGAGGATCGAGCCCTGAGGTAGACCTTTGGATGTCAATCTTGGTCCATACGTCTTGTTCCCCTCACGTATTATCACTATTCTATTCTCGAGTAGGGCAATTAGGTTGTCTATGAATCTGTCTGGGATCTTCATTCCCCTTAGTTTGTCAGCCAGGATAGGAAGAACTACATTGTCGTATGCTTTTGTAAGATCGGTGAATAGTGCGGTTAAGTAGAGATGTGGCATCGTTTTATACATATAGTCAGGGAAGGCATGGAAATATATATACCAAAGCGGACAATAAAGGGAGAGGATGATCCACCGTGGTATACATGCGAAGTCAAAAAATTACTCAAAAAACAAAGGAAAATACACGCACGCTCAAGAAGGAAGGGGTGTCGCAGCGATTTAGAAACCTTAGCTGATTTAAGAGGACGTATTAAGAATGTAATGCGCGAGGCCTTTAACGATTTTCACTCCAACTCTCTCTCTAAGAGTCTCACAGAAAACCCAAAGAAATTTTGGTCGTATGTACGAAAAGTTAATTGTACCAACAGCAATATTCCAGCACTAATTCGTGGAGGTTCCGAGGTTAATGAAAGCCGCGATAAAGCTAACGTACTAAATACTGTATTCAAAAATTCATTTACAAATGAACATAAGGATAGTATTCCCGTTTTCCCACGGCGTGGCGAGTCGGTGATGGAATCATTACGAATAGATACTGCAGGTATCGTTAAGCAATTAGAGCTCCTGAAGTGGGGGAAAGCACCGGGCCCGAATGGAATTCCAGTAAGAGTATTTTCAGAGTATGCTGCAGAAATCGGGCCATTTCTGTCTGATAGATTCAGTAAATCATTAGAAGAGCGAAAAGTACCTTCAGACTGGAAAATCGCGCAAGTAACTCCGATTTTCAAAAAAGGGGATCGAAGTGATCCTGGGAACTATCGTCCCATATCTATAACATCTGTTTGTAGTAGAGTTATGGAGCATATTATATGCTCGAACATTATGAATTTTCTAGATTATAATAATTTGCTTACAACAAATCAACATGGATTTCGGAAGAAAAGATCATGTGAAACTAGTGTTGCAAACTGAAAAAAAAACAAAATGTTTTTTTTCAGATTTGTGAAAAAAAACATGAAAAAAAACTTAGCACCCTTGTTTTTTTTCTAAATTTGGTTTTTTTTCAGAAAACTATATATTTGATAAATTATAGTTTTATTTATGGAATTTACATTTTACATGTGTGTTTTAAACCTTACTAAATCATATAATATCTTACATAATGATTCATAAATGTATCTATATAGGTAACATAATTTTTTATTCATCTTCTATGTCGGAACCACATTCACTAGTATCAGTACTACCAACACTAGTTCTGTCGGAGTTGGAATTTTCTGTTTCTTCTTCTGTCCCCTCTAGATCCATAACTTCAGAAATAGTTACATTTTCTTTTACTGGTTGTATTGCATGCAAAAGCTTTTGAGATTGCAATTTTAAATTGTGAGCAAAGTACACACTGTGAATGAAGACTGCGCTGATAGTTCTGTATTACGGTCTTTTAAGTTTGAATTTAAATATATTATCATACAAAATAGGAGCTTTATCTGTTTTCAATCGTTGGTTTACGCCAACGGTTGCAAGGAAATTATTCATAATTACTGACAATGACTCAGTATTATCACTATATGCTGCGAGTTTAACAAGTATACGAATATAAGGAAAGCACAACAAGTAATAAAAAGAGGCAAAAAACCGTAGTTAAATTTCCTAATTTTTTGAAAAGATTCGTAGGTCTAAAGATAAATTTGTATGGCCTGGCAGCACTAGTTCAAATAGCGAGTATTAATCCAAACAATGGGGAACGGCCGAACGGGGATTCCTTCTCACGCAACCTGAGCCTTTCCGGGAAGTCCCCTTTCGTAAAAGAAAACTTCAGTCGATGTTACCAATATTTTTGTATTTTTTTTTTTCTACTGAACCAGAAAGTTATAGTAGATTTAAAAATAAGATAAGAACTTAGTATAAACTCTAAAACAGTCATATTAAATGATAAATGCCTTAAAAATTTGAAATTGAGTAGTTATGAAAAAAAAACATGTACCAGAAAAAAACATGTTTTTTTTCACAGTTTTTTTTCATGTTTTTTTTCTGACGTGAAAAAAAACTGTTTTTTTACAACACTATGTGAAACACAGCTGGCCCTATTTACACACGACGTTATGAAAGTTATCGATACAGGTTCACAAGTAGATGCAATTTTTTTAGATTTCCAGAAAGCATTTGACTCTGTGCCACACAACCGCCTTTTAGCGAAGCTTCGAGCTTCCGGTATATCGGATCAGCTTTGTGAATGGATAAAGGATTTTCTAACTGGTCGGTCGCAGTATGTTGTCGTTGAAGGAGAAAGTTCTTCTAATCTAGATGTTACATCGGTTGTACCTCAAGGAATTGTAATAGGACCACTTCTTTTCTTAATTTTTATAAACGATCTCGGAGACAAAGTGAAAAGCCTTTTTAAATTGTTTGCTGATGATGCGGTTATTTATAGGGAAGTAAGAACTTTGGCCGATTGCTTAGAAATTCAGCGCGATCTGGATGTTATTTTGGCTTGGTGCGCTGAGTGGCAACTTACTCTAAACTGTAAAAAGTGCAAGACAATGAACATAACTAACAAAAAGAATCCGATTGTTCAGAAATACGATTTAAACAATACAGTTATTGATATGGTCGATTCTATTAAATATTTGGGAGTAACAGTACAAAGGAACATGAAATGGGACATACACATTAATTCTTTAGTAGGTAGAGCAAATTCTAGGCTGCGATTCATAGGTAGAATCTTGAAAAATTGTAATGAACAAACAAAGGAGATAGCGTACAAATCTCTTGTGCGTCCACATTTGGATTATTGTTGTGCCATTTGGGACCCGTTTCGTAAGGGATTGATCGAAAGTATAGAGAAAGTACAGAGAAGAGCCGCTCGATTCGTGACCGCTTGCTACAGTCCTTATGAAAGCGTCACAGAACTGATTAGTAGATTAGGTTGGGAGTCTCTGGTAGATAGACGACACACGTTTCGTTTAAACTTATTGGAACACATTCGTACTCCAACTTTCACTCATGAGTGTAGTGAAATACTTCTTCCACCAACCTATTTGAGTCGGAAGGACAGGAAAGATAAAATTAGAGAAATAAGGTGCCGGACTGATTCTTATATGAATTCTTTTTTCCCTCGTACCATTAGGGATTGGAATGCACAGCAAAGAGATTAGCTTTGGTGCTGAGCACCCTCTGCCACCCACAATTTTGTGAATTGCAGAGTATATATGTAGATGTAGATTGTTTCCATAACACAGCTGGATATCGGTGACTAGATGAGCCAGGATTTCGTTAGTCCCCTTACCTCTTCGAAAACCTATCTGTAGGTCTGGCAATAGGCGGTTATGTTGTATGTACCATTCCAATCTTTCTTTTATCATTCGCTCCAGGGTTTTCAGGGAGCACGATAGTAAAGAAATTGGGCGAAATGACGAGCTTTCTGCGGGGTCCTTGTTTGGTTTTGGTATTGGTACTACACTTATTGTTTTGAGGGACGGTGTGTAGGTTCCAGATGTCCATATGTTATTCATTATTTGTAGATAGATCACTTTGCCGTTTTCGGGTAAGTTGCTCAGCATGGCGTAATGAATTTGATCTGGGCCCGGGCAGGAGTTTTTTGTTTTAGTAAATGTATTTTCTAGCTCCTCGAGAGTAAATGGTTGTAGGAGAGGGTGGCTTGTATTACTATACCGGGAGGGAGCGGGTTCTACACTACACCAGTCCGGGGTCAGAGACTTTAGGAGGTTCATGGCGGTGGTCTGTGGGATTTGAGTGTGATGGCTGGTTGACCTGTCCCGAACTGCTCTAATCTGTCTCCATACCACTGTCGGAGGGGTTTTTGAGTTTAATGAGTTGCAGAAATTTACCCAGTTTTCTCTCTTCTTCTTCTTTAGCAGTCTTTTTGTAATTGCTTGCGTCTATATTGAGAAGAATGAAGTTGGATTCGGTGGGTTGTTTCTTGTAACGCGTCAGTGCTAGTCTCCTATCTCTTATGGCTTGGTTACATTCCTCGTCCCACCACCTGCAATAGGTTCTCCTTTGTGGGCGTCTTGTCTTGGATTCCGGAATGGTTGCTGCAGCCGTTTCTTCCACTATTGTCACAAATTTCGAATAGTCCTTTTTGTTGTCCCCTGTCAGTTGAAGGTTTTTGAATTTCTCTGTAGCTATCTGTTTATATTGGTGCCAGTTGGCTTTTTTAATGTTCCATCTGTAAGTAGGTGTTAGCACCTGGTTGTCTTCTATCTGCGCTGGTGTTGACATCAAGATAGGGATAGTGATCAGAGCCCGACGGATCTGATGCTGTTTTCCAATCGAAGTAAAATGCACACTCTGGGGAAATAAGTGTTATATCTACAACTGATTTTCTTCCTGAAGGTCGTTGTAATCTTGTCTCAGAACCGTCATTTAATATGACCAGGTTCAGTTCGTCTATGAGTTCGGTAAGTACATTTCCCTGGCGACAATTGTATTCGCAGCCCCAGCTCTGGTGATGGGCGTTTAAATCCGCCATTATTAATATGGGGGGTGGTAGTTGGAGCAGGATCGATCGGATTTCTCGTTTTGTAAGACGAGCATTTGGAGGCTTATAGCATACTAATACGGTCATTTTCCCGAAGTCGAAATTGATGTTAGCTGCGCAAGCTTGAATGACAGGTTCATGTACGTTTAGTTTTATTTCTTTGTACTGTAAGGTTTCTTTTACCATTAAGGCTACTCCGCCGTACCCGTCCTCCCGGTCTGCCCGTATGATGTTATATCCTGGTTTCAAAAAGTTGGATGTTGGTTTTAACCATGTCTCTATTAGACCCGCAATCGAGATGTTGTGTTCATATAAGAGGTGGAACAGATTTTCCCTGTTTGAGTGGATAGACCGAATATTCCACTGCAGTACTTTATTGAACTTGGCCATAAGGGGAGATATCTATCGAGTCACTGATCAATTTGGTAATGTTTTCTCTTATTGCCTCTCTTGGTATTGAGCTCTCGCCAGGTTGAATTTTCTGTACTATGGTGATGATGAAGTTAATTATTGTGTCAATTAGATAGTCCTTGCCCAGCAGGGTTGGGGGGCCTCCTCCTTCGATTACAGAATTAGATCTGTTACTTGATAATGGTTCTACTGTTCTTTGGTTCGGTATTAGGTATTGTTGGTAACCCTTCCAGCTGTCGCTATGCTTCGGTATAGCTGTCTGTTGAGGACGGACACTTCTGTAGTAGCTTCCGGATGTAGTCCTGGAGTCTCGTCTACGTGGTTCTGTATTTGTGCTTTGGTATAGCTTAGGGGGATTAGGTTGCGCTTCTATGCTCTGAGGCTGCAGGGGTGTCCCCTGGTTGTTGGGTAGTGTCGGAAATTGGGAAATGTCTCTGGTGTCGGGTGGCGGAGCTGCCGCGGCCCTAGCGTAGTGACTATTGTCAAATGAGGCCAGTGCCTCCCGATAGCTAATTTCTTGAAAGGCCATCCTACTTTTTATGGCTTTCTGTTTCATAAATTCCGGGCATGTTTTATCAATGGCCGAATGGGGGCCTGCGCAATGCAGACAGACGGGTTGAGAGGGGTTTGAGCAATTATTGCTATCGTGTGAGCCGCCGCAAAGCTTACAGCGCGTTTGGCTACGGCATTGTTTGCTGTTGTGACCATAGCGAAAACAGTTAAAACACTGAAGAACCGATTGTACATATGGTTCTACCGGGCAGCGGACACCATGGATTTTTACATTCTCAGGCCTTCTCTGGGACTTAAATGTAATGGCACAAACCGGCAAGGCTTTCTTTGTAGTCAAACCGTTTTCGGCCGTGTTTTTGTAAAACCTTCTTATTGCAATGACTTTAACTGGGCTACAAATGACTGCTAAAATTTCCTCTTCTGTTAGTGACGTCTCTATGTTCCTGATTATTCCTTGTCTAGTAACTAGGTGGCTCGGAATATATGCTTCCAGATTGTGTTTAGGGAAAACGTTGCTTTTCACTAGATCATTGGCTGCCGCCGCTGTAGATAGTTCTATTTTAATACGATTTTTTCCTGAGGGGAAAATGTTAGTAATACTGTTATAATAGTTTCCACTTTCCGACCTGAGTAACTTCCCTAAAGACATTGGGTGCAATCTACCAACATTTTTATCAAGGCTTTCAACTATGATAACAAACGGACCGTTGTCATACAACTCGTAGTTATTGCTGCCAAGCCTAGCGGGGTTGGATGGGGATGTCACTTTACTTACGCCGTTCTGCGATGTGCCCTGTTGTGGTGTTGTGGTTGTGTTCTCGTCTGCTCCGGGTGCCACCGTTGACTGCACTTTGGAGACGCGTAGAATTTTTTCCGTCTTCCCAACGGGCTGATGGTCGTCTTGATCCCAGCTGGGGCGTTTCGTTGGTCTTAGTTCCTCTACACACATGGAGAGCTCGTCGGCTGTTACATTCTCCGTCACTGTTTGTATTGCATTTCTTATCGCTGCTGGTAGCTCGTTGTTGTCGTCTGGCTGGGGGCTTGGGTTCGTTGGGTTTTCTGGCCGCGTACCACCTTCACCATAATTCCCACCGTACATGGTGGAATACGGCGCCTCCGCCGCCGGTTTGGTAACGATTTACTTAATCGGTGCTGTGCTTGAATAACTATTGCAATAAACAAACGGAAAGTTAACGTTGGCTGAGCGCACGGTTTGTGATAGAGTTAGCTTGGCACACAAGGAAAGTTTCGCGCACCAGGAAAACTGATGTTCACCGTACCGATGCTCGAACTGAACTGCTTCTCACGGTTCGATATATTTGCGGCCCGCCGCCGTGTTCTCTTTGCTTTTGTCGGGACCTGAGTCGATTCCCGCTGCGCTGGTGTTTATATCGTTGCCCTGGCACAGATAAAAGGAGCGGCTCGGTGGCTCTCGAGGCAGTGAGTGGTGTGGCGTCGCGGAGGTCTTGTGCTCCGCGGTTCGGTGTATGGGGGCCTTGTGCTCGCGTTTCTGTTATCCTTCTAGTTGTCTCGGAGCATGTCTGCAGTTCTAAGGTTACAACGGGCTCCCCTGATTGAAACTCCCTGGCAGCTTGGCTGTGAGAGCGATCGCTATTGCTTCTGGTTCTGTTCATGGTCGCTCCTCCTTGGGCCGGTTGTTGGTGTTGTGGACAGTTAGTTGGACGGCGCCCGTTACCCAGTGATCCACAACGGTGCACTAAGTCTACCTCCAGCTATGTGATTGTAAGGCCCGTGTTCTATCCTTCCTGGTCCAGTTATGGACTAGCACATATGTGGTTGAATTGTGCTTGATTCGAATTGCATGGAATTACTGTGTAATGTTACATGTGAAGGGTGGCTGATGATGGTGCAAACTGTTACAAATCGGTGAATTATGGATAGTATGTTCTGGTGTTTCTTAAGCTCGTGCGCCACTATCGCCTTAACTAATAATTGTGTGCGCTTAACCACATTCTAAATTTTCTTAATAATTGTATGCATGATGGTTAATATGGTTTTGGTGTATTTGTTTCATTTGTGAGCGTGATCAAGGCGGTGATCTCCCACCTCTCCAGGCGCACTCGGTGAGCTCCCCGTGGGGGCATTTGGACGACAGTGTGTTTACTGGGCGCGGCCTACCCGGCGGTGCGGACCGGCAGGTGGAGTTATTTACTTCCACCCGGAACTTCCTACCCAGGCCCAAGTGCGGACCGTGTTATGTCTTATCCCTCAGGGACTTGCAGAAATATTTACTTATCTTGTGTGCATAGTAATTGTAAGGTTATCCTTAGAAATTTATCTGTTGTGAAGTGTTGTGAAAATGTTAAGGGACTACATCCCGCATTGTGATTGGGGTATTGTATCTGGTTTGAAAATAAGTGACATTAGTCTCACTTACATTGCGTTACATTTTCTGATATTGTTGAATTGTTTCTTAATAAATGAATTGTTATTATTGAATGATTGTCAAGTGAGAAACGCGTTCCCATCCGGCACCTTCCATTTCCCTGGTAAATTGTTTGGGGCTGCCCTCCTATTAATAATACCATATCACAACCACCATATCTACCACACCCCACAGCTACCGACATATAACTACCATAGTGCACGAAGGGAGACTCGAGGCTACTACCAAACACAATCACCAGTGGTCTGCGCTTTGTAGTTGAGGCGGCAAAATGGAATATACGGAGACACATGTCTTTGGTCACAATACGAAAATTTCCTTGATCGGCCACTTTCAACCACCGTATCTCCCACACCTCCACAGCTACCGAAATTCGGCCAACGTTGTGCACGGTCGGTGACTCTATGCTACCACCACACAGTGATCTGCACTAGATAGTTTTGGCTGAAAAGTGAAAAATAGGGACGTCTTTGGTCGAAATCAGTAGCGCAGCTAGGTTAATAAGAGTTCCAGTGCATATATATATATATATATATATATATATATTTTAGCTCTACCAAGTTGGGTGAGGCTTGCTGGCAGGGGCTCCGTGAGCTTAGCATGTGGGCCCTCTGAACACTGGTGACCCAGTGCAGGGCACCGCCTATCCCTCCGATAGCTACGCCACTGGTCGAAATATAAAAGTTCCCCAGGTTGACCACTTTTAACCACCATATCTTTCACACCCCCATAGCTATTGGCATTCGGCTAACGTTGTGCACGATAGGAAACTCCATGCTACCACACACGAACACCAGTAATTTGCGTTAGGCAGTAGTGGATGAAAAAACACACACACATTATACAGGGCGTTCGCCGGAAAACGCTACCCTCCCAGTCTGTTGCCGTCGGCAACTTGCTCGGTCAGTCACGCCAGCAGTTTCCGCCACACGGCACCGTGAATCACCGCACTGTTTAACACCTCCGCTGCCCCAACAGTGCAGTGCAGTGACCCTTACATTGTTAAGAACGGTTTCTTTGCATTGTAGATAGTTTGTGACTTCAGTCTCTTATTAATCAGTGTTGTGAATAAACGTTTCTTTGCGGTTTGGCTGGTTTGGGGCTTCATACTCTTATTAATCTGTACCGTGTTTGAGTGTGAGTAAAATTATGGTACGTTACAGTTTGCAACAAAGAATATTTCTCTACGATACATATGTGAAGAAGTCGTTTAAAAAGTGTCGCAGTAAATTTCGTCGCGAATTTCCTGGCGCTTTACTGCCAGCTAAATCAACAATTCTGCGTCTGGTTAAAAAAGTAAGAGAAACGGGTTCATTTTTTAACAAAAAGAGACTGTCGGTCAACCGTATTCTCACAGAGGAGAAAATTGACGACATCGCTTTTCGACTAGAACAGTCACCCAAAAAATCATTAAGTCAGTTAGGGCAGCGTGTGTCTCGAAATATGTTCAGAAGATGTGAAATGTGCATTACACAAGAGGGTCAACACTTTCAGCATCTTTTATAAGGTAAGCTAATGAATTACGTCACATTTAAATGCTTAGCACACAAGTTTATGAAACGTAATTATTATGAAATAGTCCGCGGCCGACGGTCGAACAATGCCGGAAACTGAGCGCTTGCTCGCCGGGAGCAGTTTCTTCCTTGTAGCGCTAACAGTGGGTTGCGTTTCCCGGCGAACGCCCTGTATATATATAATTCAATTTTCTAATTGTGTTTAATGTTATTTCGTTAATTTTTATGACAGTTCTGCTTTAGGCAACTGTTCTTCAAATCACCAAATTGTAGTCTTTTTTTTTTAAAATACTTTTTGGTAATGATTTTTAATAATAATTTTTGAAGCCATAATTTAAATGACGCATGACATTCTAAAGTAATTATTTCCTGTTTTAAAAACAGATTTTTTATTAATTTTTTTTAGAAGTAAAAAACAAAATGGGGGTCTGGGTTTGGGCACTTTCTCCTATAGTTCCTTGTGCTTTTGGTGAAGTTCTCATTCTGGCCCAGGCCCCGTTTCGATCCAATCACAAGGATTGGTTAAAAAAACACTCACTCTGCATATTCAGCCTGTAATTCATTATCGCTTTGGCAATTTCAACCAAATCACCTCACTTTTGAGACAATATATCCTGAGAACTAAGTAGGATATCAAAAGATTCTTAATCTTGGCTGAGTCCCGTCAAGTTACGCAATAAACCACTGTCAAATTGTAATACCACAGTTACTGTTTTAAAGATTTCAACAACAATAATCACATTGTGAATTAGTTGTTGTTGAAATATTTAAAACAGTAACTGTGGTACTGCAATTTGACAATGGTTTATTGTGTAACTTGACGAGACACAGCAAAGAATAAGAATCTTTTGATATCCTACTTAGTTCTCGGGATATATTGTCTCAAAAGTGAGGTGATTTGGTTGAAATTGCCAAAGCGTTGTTTCCTATCTGGCCTGTTGGTGCACACTAAACAGATTTGTGTTTAAAATAATTTTCCATCAATGAAGAGCTATAAAAAACTTGATATGGAATTGGGTATGAAGCAAAAAATTTTATGAAAGTTTTTTTTAAAGACTACCAGTGTAGTGGGAAAATGGGTACACAATGGTGGAGGTGTTTCAATGATGTTCTCTCGTCTTCATCAGGTACCTGCTATTTAAGAAATCCAGAAGTACTGTGTACAGTGCACTTCTGGATTTCTCATAAAGCAAATGCAGATGACAAAGAATGTAGTCAGAAATCCACAAAGTGTTGATTGTAATTTTTTTCCCAGCATTTCATGTCTATGAAATGTGATTTACAATCAAACTAACATGACCACTGAGATCAACAATCCAAATTTCTTATATTTTGAATGTTCTCACTGCTATCATTGCATTCTACATACATTGGTTTTAATATGTGCAGAGAGTTATTTTGGCAATTAGCTTATTATTACGAAAATCTTTCATTTAACACTAATGTTAGTCAAGTTTCTATCAAATTTAGTTATATGATATTACAGACAGATGTTTCAAATTACATGACATCCATGCAATGTAATGTTGTAGTAAATATTAATATTGACAGTTAATTATTTTGAAATTAGATTTTCATGGTAGATGTCACAGTATTTTTTTTAAACAGACACAGCACAAGGTTTTTTATTATTATTTTGTAACATCAATACCTATTCTTACTTTATTTCAGCAGCAGTAAAAAAAAGCAGATACTGGAACTGAATCCAACATGACCGTACCATCTCAGAAATGATCTGCTATCAGGAAGAATACTTGTACCATAACTGAAGTTTTAGTTAGTAACTGAAAATGTCATCTATGAATGTGGTTAAGAGGCATCTGACAAAGTATTTGAAAAAAAAAAAAATCCTTTGCAATAAATGACATAGTTTATCACGGAAGTACAGTTGAAATAATTAACAGAAGCTCCTCACACTTGCAACAAAATGTTTCGTAAGTGGTAACTCAAGTCATCAATGTTATTCTTAAATCTCGAAAAAGAGAGGAGATAAACTACTAAGCTGAGTCTTTTAGATGAACTATTTCTTGAAATAATATCAATTAAAGAAAATAAAGGCATTATCCCAACACATTGCTTACAAAACTCAACCAATGTACTTTAAACTGTTACCAGACTGAGAGGTTTCTACACGAACAAAATTACCAGTACTTTACCAGTGTTAATAGAGAATATGCAGAAAAGATGTATTTGAAATACAACACAACTTATATTTACTACTAGCTGCCCCGACAGATTTATTTCTGTCAGAAGTTATTGGCCTGTCGTAGTCCAATAGAAAAATAAATAAATAAAACGTATTTCAGAGTTATCACTTTATTTATTTACTAGCTGTTACCCGCGACTTCGTACGCGTGGACTTGGAGTTTCATTGCCAGAATTGGATATAGAAAACTGTTAGTAAGATTTGTCCCAAACAACACCGAGTCGACATAATATGATGGAAAGCCATCATTATATCATCCTATCGTCTAATCTGTCTCATGAAGAGAATCAATTTACAACATATTTAAAAACAGAAAAGTAAGCGAAGGTGCGGGGATGTGTGTGTGTGTGTGTGGGGGGGGGGGGTTAACTGATGGCAGCTTTATTTCAGCTTGGTTTTTTCTTCTTTATTCAACATGAGCATCTGAATCTTATAATCTAATAGCAGCACATTGTCTTCTAGACCTGCACCTTAGGCCAGGTTTACGTCCGTAAGGCATGTCAAAAAGGAAGACAAATTGGTGCCAGAAACTTTTATACAGACACAAATAAATAGTACAGTGCAGAGCAAATTGACTTCTATACTAAATAATAAGTTATGTTTCTTATCGAAATTTATTAACAAATCAAACACTAACAGACTGCGCGACTGAGCAACCAACGTAACATTACAGACTAACACACGAATCTGTCTGTCTTTCATCATTCGATAAGTTCTTAAAATTTCGTGACTAAAACTGTTATTCATACCGAAAAAATATCCTGTGTCCTTCCTACACTATTTCATTGTTAAATTCCATCAATATTGATATAGCCATTTAGTCGTCAAAACGTAACAAAAAGACAGAAACTTACTTCCACAATTATAATATAATAGCTGGTACCCACAAATTCGTTCATGATTGTAAAGTATTCATATTGACAGCTGTAGACATCTAACCACCATAGTGCACGATGGGAGACTCTATACTATTACCACACACAAATACCAGTCTTCTGCGCTATATAGTTCCGGCAGCAAAGTAAAATTTACGGATACACACAAGTCTTTGGATGAAATACGAAAATATTCATGATCGACCAATTTCAAACACCATATCTCACACGCTCCCACAGTTACCGAATTTCGGCCAACGTTGAGATCGATGGGTGACTCTGTGTTACTACCACACAAAAACCCCGGTGATAGTTTTCACTCAAAAGTGATACACCGAGAAACATGCGTCTTTGGCTGAAATATGAAATTGCCGCAGGTCGACCATTTTCATCCCCCATGTCTTCCACACCCCCATAGCTACAGACATCTAACAACCATAGTGCACGACAACAGACACGATTCTACCACCACACATAAACACCAATGCTCTATGCTATGTAGTCGTGGCAGAAACGATAAATCTGCAGAGACACATGCCTTTCGTCGAAAAACGAAAATATCCTTGGTCGGCCACTTACAACCACCATATCTAACACAGTACCAAAGTTTCTGAAATTCGGCCGCTGTTGTGATCGAAAGGGGACTCTGTGCTACTACTACACACAAACGCCAGTTATCTGTGATCTATAGTTTTCGCTGAAAAGTGATACACCATGACACTTTTGTCTTTGGCAGAAGTATGAAATTGCCACAGGTCGACCACCTTCAACCCCCATATATCCCACACCCCCATAGCTACCGACATCTAAGAACCATAGTGCACTACATAAGATACGATTCTACTACCAAACACAAACACCAATGCTCTATGCTATGTAGTTGTGGCAGAAAAGTAACATATGCGGAAACAGTCGAAATACGAAAATATCCTTGGTCGGCCACTTACAACCACCATATCTACCACAGTACCACAGTTTCTGAAAATCGGCCGCTGTTGTGATCGAAAGGTGACTCTGTGCTACTACTACACACAAACGCCAGTTATCTGTGATCTATAGTTTTCGCTGAAAAGTGATACACCATGACACTTTTGTCTTTGGCAGAAGTATGAAATTGCCACAGGTCGACCACTTTCAATCCCCATATCTCCCACACCTCCATAGCTACCGACAGCTATCAACCATAGTACACTACATAAGATACGATTCTACTACCAAACACAAACACCAATGCTCTATGCTATGTAGTTGTGGAAGAAAAGTGACATATGCGGAAACAGTCGAAATACGAAAATATCCTTGGTCGGCCACTTACAACCACCATATCTACCACAGTACCACAGTTTCTGAAAATCGGCCGCTGTTGTGATCGAAAGGTGACTCTGTGCTACTACTACACACAAACGCCAGTTATCTGTGATCTATAGTTTTCGCTGAAAAGTGATACACCATGACACTTTTGTCTTTAGCAGAAGTATGAAATTGCCACAGGTCGACCACTTTCAACCCCCGTTTCTCCCACACCCCCATAACTACCAACATCTAACAACCATAGTGCACTACATGAGATATGATTCTACTGCCAAACACAAACACCAATGCTCTGTGCTATGTAGTTGTGGAAGAAAAGTGACATATGCGGAAACAGTCGAAATACGAAAATATCCTTGGTCGGCCACTTACAACCACCATATCTACCACAGTACCACAGTTTCTGAAAATCGGCCGCTGTTGTGATCGAAAGGTGACTCTGTGCTACTACTACACACAAACGCCAGTTATCTGTGATCTATAGTTTTCTCTGAAAAGTGATACACCATGACACTTTTGTCTTTGGCAGAAGTATGAAATTGCCACAGGTCGACCACTTTCAATCCCCATATCTCCCACACCTCCATAGCTACCGACAGCTATCAACCATAGTACACTACATAAGATACGATTCTACTACCAAACACAAACACCAATGCTCTATGCTATGTAGTTGTGGAAGAAAAGTGACATATGCGGAAACAGTCGAAATACGAAAATATCCTTGGTCGGCCACTTACAACCACCATATCTACCACAGTACCACAGTTTCTGAAAATCGGCCGCTGTTGTGATCGAAAGGTGACTCTGTGCTACTATTACACACAAACGCCAGTTATCTGTGATCTATAGTTTTCGCTGAAAAGTGATACACCATGACACTTTTGTCTTTAGCAGAAGTATGAAATTGCCACAGGTCGACCACTTTCAACCCCCGTTTCTCCCACACCCCCATAGCTACCGACATCTAACAACCATAGTGCACTACATGAGATATGATTCTACTGCCAAACACAAACACCAATGCTCTGTGCTATGTAGTTGTGGCAGAAAAGTGACATATGCGGAAACAGTCGAAATACGAAAATAT
Source organism: Vandiemenella viatica (assembly GCA_031002005.1). NCBI lineage: Eukaryota > Metazoa > Arthropoda > Insecta > Orthoptera > Morabidae > Vandiemenella > Vandiemenella viatica. Next base: position 209,892,836 of record CM061920.1, read on the forward strand.
CCTTGGTCGGCCACTTACAACCACCATATCTACCACAGTACCACAGTTTCTGAAAATCGGCCGCTGTTGTGATCGAAAGGTGACTCTGTGCTACTACTACACACAAACGCCAGTTATCTGTGATCTATAGTTTTCGCTGAAAAGTGATACACCATGACACTTTTGTCTTTAGCAGAAGTATGAAATTGCCACAGGTCGACCATTTTCAACCCCCGTTTGTCCCACACCCCCATAGCTACCGACATCTAACAACCATAGTGCACTACATGAGATATGATTCTACTGCCAAACACAAACACCAATGCTCTGTGCTATGTAGTTGTGGCAGAAAAGTGACATATGCGGAAACAGTCGAAATACGAAAATATCCTTGGTCGGCCACTTTCAACCACCATATTTACCACAGTACCACAGTTTCTGAAAATCGGCCGCTGTTGTGATCGAAAGGTGACTCTGTGCTACTACTACACACAAACGATAGTTATCTGTGATCTATAGTTTTCGCTGAAAAGTGATACACCATGACACTTTTGTCTTTGGCAGAAGTATGAAATTGCCACAGGTCGACCACTTTCAACCCCCATATCTGCCACACCCCCATAGCTACCGACATCTAACAACCATAGTGCATGACAGGAAAGACGATTCTACTACCACACAAACACCAAAGCTCTATGTTCTGTAGTTGTGGCAGGAAAGAGAAGTATACGGAGATTCGAATTTTTGGTCGAAATATGAAAACGCCCTGCACTTACCAACTTTAATCATTATATCTCCCACATCCCCACAGCTATCGGCATTCGGCCAACGTTATGCACTACAGGAAACTCCATGCTACTTCCACCCACAAACATCAGTGATCTGTGCTAGGTAGTGTTAGCTCAAAAGTGAAATATAGGAAAAAAACACGTCTATTTTTATATATATATAAGATTTAATGTCTCAATAATAAACAGTTACTTACAAAAATAAGTTGTCTATTTCGTACACTGCAAGACATTTATAATAATGTGATGATATTTTTATTGTAATGCTTTATGGTACACGATATTTTTTGTTGATTACTTGGCGTGTAAACAGACAAAATTGACAGTTTTCCAGTGTGTGGGCAACATACAACTGTCCATGAGAGAAGCATGGGTTTTCAAGATTAACGCCACAAACAATCAACGACTGACCCTGGGATTTATTTAGGGTGATAGTGAAAGCAAGCCGCACTGGAAATAGCAATCGTTTAAATTCAAATGGTATATTAGTTGGTACCATTGGGATGTGAGGTGTCAACACATCTTCTCCCTTGTAGTTTCCCTTTAGAATGGTTGTTTCGGTCACGTTGTTCGGTAATTTTTTTCACTGATAACCGTGTGCCATTACAAAGACGCGGTTGGTTGATATTTCGCAACATTATGACCACCGATCCTACTTTAAATTGAAGGTTATGAGGCAGCAATCCTGGCAAATCCAGTGAGTTCAAAAATTCTGGTGAATATTTGACGACATCTTGGTTAATTACGCAATCAATTGATTTGTATGTCCTTAATTCACCGGTAATTTCATTTTGAATTTTATTTCATTTACGTCCATGTTTTTGGCAGCTAATATAGCTCATTCACTCAACCAAAAATTATCTCTGTAATTCTGAGTGACATTTTGTAACACCTTTTTAATGAGCTCGGTTTTTGATTCAGTAAACTGACAGGAAATGTAATGCAGCCAGTCAAAACGTCTACAGGGATTTTGCCATTACCAATTTAAATGAGTTGTTTTGAAAATATTTCTCCAGATCGATCATTTTGCAATTCCAAAAACAATCCTAACATGCCTTTGTTTTGTTTTGATTGATTGGTTTTTATAGGGAAATAAAAGTGTTGTTTTTACTATTTTCATGTTCTTTCTCTCCGTAAAAACCTTTCCAGTTCCTGAAACCAATTAGTACAAAGGCTCCGGTGGTGGAACCAAAGGATTCTAATTTCACTTTGCCATTTGCGCAATACAATCCATTTGCTTCATTTTTGTATTTCAAAGCCTTACTATGTGGGCAAACTGAGTTCATAGATCCAATAGCAACATATTGGTTGGAACTGTAGTCAATTGAAATATCGTAACTGAAAGCCGCTTGCGAAACATTGAAAGCATCTTGAAAACAACACGCTGCACATGATTGTAATATCCTAATCCTTTCAATTTCATTTCGCTCTTCACGTTGAAAACAACAAGCTGCACATGATTGTAATTTCCTAATCCTTTCAATTTCAATTTCGCTCTTCACGTTGCTGTGTAGTCTGATTAGATTGAAAATTAGTTTGATTTGTAGGGTTTCGAGTTCTTCGGCCCTAATCGCCTGCGTCTTATAGGCGGCATGGGTCTAAATGTAAACACACTCAACAAATGCACACAATTGGTTGTCGAGAGAAGCGAAAATGCCACGCACGGAGGAAATAATGATAACAATTTTCTCTGATCATACGCATGGAGGAAGGAAATACATGGAGATGACGCAAGCGACCTTCACCACGCAATGAAGTGAAGCCGAGCGGTGGAGGAGTGGGGGGAGAGGGGAGGCATGGCCAAACCCATACAGACACGTCGTATATGTACAAAAACCTCAAGGGGACTCTAGGATTAACGTAACGTCGCAATCTGGAGATGGATTATTATGTAACTCGATGAGACAAATAAAAAATGAAGAATAATTTTTTTTGATATCATGTTTAGTTTTGAGAGATATTCTGTCTCAAATGTGAAATGGTTTTGATTGACATTCAGAAGAAAAAATTGCTCAAAGTCAAATTTGATAACGGATTCTTATTTAAAAAGACGAGACAAATTAAAAATAACGAATAAAAATTTTCGTTATCTCGCCTAGTTCTCGAGATATACTGTATCAAAAGTGAGGTGTCTTGAGTTGAAATGAAGAAAACTTTCGCAAAAGTTAAATTTAATGATCGGTTCTTATATAACATGACGAGAGAAATCGAAAATAAAGAATAACATTTTTCGATATCTTGCTTAGTTTTCGGGATATGCTGGGATTGGGTTGATATGCAACCTGTACTAAAAATTAATTCTGCCAAAGCCACAATGAATTACATGGTGGACATGCAGAATGGATATTTCAGTTGTTTTTACTACCACTTGTGGTTAGGTTGAAATGAGGCCTAGACCAGAATAAAAATAGTTACCTATTTTGTTACCATACATCGTAAGCTAAATTGGGAATAGCTGGAAGTGGAAGTAGTTTCCATCGCTATACACGTTTTGTCACTAACTTGGTTCTCATGAAATTACTAACAGTAATAGATAAATTCTTTGTCCCTTATGGAACAACAAAACCATTCTGGTACAGACTGCATTTAGAACTAACCACAATCTCCATCAATTTGCCGTTACAGAATCAAACTATGTAGACATACCCACACATGCGTATTTGAATCGCAAACTGTATTTGCGGTAACATCGTTTGCTTCATCAAGATTCCTAGATTGCATAGCATAATTTAACACATTTAATTTCATCATACAGTATAAACTACAACGTGCCGAAGGAAAGCGCAATACTAAATTAACTGAACCACGATGTAAAACACACCCCCTTTAAATCTAATTTTCAACACTCGTTAAAAAGTAATGCTAGTCTATTATGTGCAAAATAGCAAGGTATGCTGATTTTCCACACTACACCAACAAAAATTTGAGAACAAAGTCATCCCATTGAGAGCTATGACTAAATATTTATAGACATGCGCCAAAATTTACAATTCTCACTGACCACTTCAACAATTATTAGAATGCAACTTACCTATGAAATTATATTCCAGGTTCTTTCCTCTCTTGCCTATTTGTGCAACCGTATGCAACACAAGATGGCATTATAAAACACTTATGCACATTACAAAATAAAATAATCAGAACATCAGACACAGTGTGAACTCGGCATTTGTTTGGGTTACAATACCGCTGCTGCCGCCATGCGGGAGAGTTTAGAGCCTGCTTCACAGATTTAACTTCACTTCTCCTCCATATATTTCCTTCCTCCATGCATGACCATACGCAGGCATAGTTTAGTATCCATAGAGCCTAATCAACTTGAAGACATACCAAAGATAATCCTAATGTGCCTTTGTTTTGTTTTGATTGAGGGAAAAGAAAAGTGATGTTTTTACAATTTTCCTTCCAATTTTATGTTTTTTCTCTTCATAAGAACCTTCCTTGTGCCTTAATGAAAATATACTGTAAAAAAAAAAAAAAAAAAAAAAAAAAAAAGAATTAGCCAAATTGTAGAGCCGTTCGAGTTTTGCGCTTAGCAACACTTTTGGCGATTCATTTTTATTATATAGATAAGGCTGAAAAATTGCTCAATCCTCGGATTATTTACACAATTTCTTTCAGATGCAGGTATTTTTGTATATTGGAACTTAAACTGAGATCACTGAAGTAAAATAGAGAAATATGATGACATATGTAGTAGCTAGTATATTTTTAAAATACTAAGTTTACAAGCCAAATGTTGAATATCTCGATTTTTTTTTTTTTTTTTTTTTGTTCTGCTTAACGTTTCTCTAACAGCGAGGTTTTTAGAGACAGGAAAGGATGGGGGAAAGGAATGGGAAGGATTCGGCCATGGTCTTTTGAAGGAAGCATCCCGGCATTTGCCTGGAGTGATTTGGGAAACCATGGAAAACTCAAATCTGAATGCCCGGATGGGGATTCGAACCGCTGTCCTCCCGAATGCGAGGCCAGAACGCTAGCCGTTACACCACCACGCTCAGTGTGGTGGTTCGTCCTGAAGGAAGCATACTAAATCATTTCAGAGGTGGGATGGCCAGTTATTTTCCTCTGCCCTACCTACAGTTTAACAAGGAATCTAAACCACAGAACACTCTCACATAGTTCATATGATCAAACACAAATCTAAAAAATTTGTGCACCCACCAGGATTTGAACTCAGGACAAGAGCAGCAAACTTTTGAAAGGAAGCACCTTAACAACTGAGCCACAAGACCACTCAGTATATTTTTATGATTCATAAAAAAACACAATAAACTGCAGCTTGAAGAGGTAACATTAAAAAATGTAAGAATGTGAAAAAAGGCACATCATAATCATAAATTTTTATTTTTACTCAACAGCAATGTAAAAGATTTTTTCCAAACAATCAGTCTATTATCTAAATATGATGATCATTTGGTCACAACAATCACACCTAATACATTGGACTAATGCATCAAAAATATTAAGAAAAATTATAGATAAGGAAAAAAGATATAGCATTTACTAAAATGTCTTTAATAAATAACAGTCATTAATAAAGAATAACAGAATTCCACTGATGGGCAGCAAATGTATTAATCACATATTTTTCCACTTGAGTTTTAAAGCTGTTAGGTACTGAAAATCCACACAAAAAGAAATTAAGAATAAAGAACTAATGTGGCAGTCAGACGTGTAAGTACAGTAAATCTCCCCCAGTTCCAACAAAATATCCAACACTAATTTTGTTCAATATTTATTGATGCCAAAAAGTCTCACTCTGTGAAATTGTGGTAGTTTTGGTAAAAGTACTATCATCATTGAAACAAAATTCACAATGAAGTGGTCAGTTGCATATCTTGTATAGTAGCTGGTCAAGAAAAACCTAAAACAAAAACAAAAAGTCTTTAAAAATTACAGTATAAACTATACTAAGAAGAAAGTGGTAGCTCATCCGAGAAATAAGATAAACAGATCTGCAACACTCTAATGCTGCATTTAAGAGCAAATCACTTAACTGACAATTCCTGATTTAATCATATTTTACGTATCTAGAATGAGTTACACTTCTTGAAAGAAGCTGCCCCTGTAACTTTCATTTTGTTAAACCAACAATCACAGTTGACTAAAATTTTGGTGCCCATTGCAATAAAAAATGTAGTAAAATTAAATGATGCAATTTTCCAGTGTGATTTAGGAACCATGGGACACAATAAAAGTTAGGGGGTTAGGGTGTTATTGAGGAAAAGGTTTTAAGAAGGGGAAGGAATAGAGAAGGTAATGCTCTCATCAAATACACTAATATAAACTCATGACTAAGGGAGAACTTCAGTTTGTAATTTAACAAATACATTTTGTCTCACCTAAATCATATTTAAACCATGTACCCAGTTATAAAAAGGACACAAACACAGAAATCATGTGAAATTCTTGTAATGAATCATCAAAATAGTTTTAGAAGTTTTCAAATAATTCTATCATTATTTAAAATTACTTCACTTCTGTCTCAGTCTCTAATTTCTAGGTGAATAAATTTGTATGGTCTTGCGACCTGATGACAGAGTTTTGATTTGGCATACATTCCATCTCTGTCATGTCTGCACCTAGAGTTTAATGTGAAATCCAAGCATCTGAACGTTCTAGTGTAGCCTATGTGATTAAGCAGAACTCTTTAAAATTCCTGGCTCTGGCAGGATTTGAAGCTGGAACCCTGAATTTTTAGAACAGTTGCCTTAACTACTGCACTACCAAACCACTTCCAATTACAATTCAATTCCACGAGTCGGGTGAAGTAATTTTGCTAAAATAGGCACATTAAAGTTACTATATTCCTACACTTCAAAATATTTTTGGAAATTGGAGTCCAAAGCAAACATCTTTTTTTCCCCTTCTTTCTTTCAACGAATTAATAAAAGTAAATCCATACATATTCACGAGTTAATATTTGTAGTGAAGTTGCAACATGTACACTGTACACGTATCGATAATTTCACGAATTAAAAGGAAACTTTTGTTTAAGGATACACTACCAATATAATGCACAATGATTCAACTAAAAGATTTTTTTTTAAGCATCTTAACCAGCCAAATTAATGAGATCTGTTAGTGATAAAAAGATGCCTAGTCAATATCATTAGACATGGTAAAGGACTGGGCAGCAAGCATAGGGAAAGAATTCGACATGACCTTTGTGAAAGAACCATCCAAGCATTCACATGCAATTGATTTTGGGAAACTGTGGAAAACTGAAATCTGGATGGCAACACAGGAATTTGAACCTGTGTCCTCCCGCTTGGAAGGCCAGAGCGTTACCACTCAACCACCATGCTTGGTGCTGTTTGAGATGGGAGGTGTGCTGTTTTGCATACTGTATATGAAACATGTTTGTGAACTAGCTTTTAGGGACAGTTATGGGATTGCACCAGGTGGGGGGGGGGGATAATTCGTGAGGGAAGCATCAGCCTCAGATAGTCTGGCTGCATGGAAGGAGTGGCACTGCCAAAATAATGGCCCTACTATTTTAGATATATGCATTTAAAGTGGGTAGCAATGGTTGTGCTGTCTAAGGGGATGGCACTCCTGTTCTCACTTCCACCTTTTCAGATACTGCATCTGCTACTTCAATTTTTTTTTCTCTCGTAAATATTCTTGTAGGAGGAAGATATTCAAATTCATCCCAATGACGTTATATTAATTCAACACCCTTCTACGGTTCATTATGCCAATTGGGTTGTAGGAATTCAGTGGTACACAAATTTTACCTCCTTGGCCCATTTTATCTGAAATAGCTCGCAAACAGCCCTTGAATTGAGATACAAATGAATAATCTCTCTTAAACCCATGCTGCTGATTTGATAACCTCTTTCTTTCCTCACTCACAGTTCTGGTGGGATTCAATATCAAGCTCTGCGTCAACTTGCCTAGTACTGAGATCAAACTAACCACTCTGTAGTTCTCAACCCTGTTTGTTTTCTCTTCTTTATGAATTAGTACTACTATGATACATTCCTTGTAACAGGTCTCCAAGCTTTACATATATATCTCGAGGAAAAATATGATGTATCCATCTATGTTCTACACACTTGTGATAACTTATACATATTAGCTCCTTAACTTTTTTAAGCTACCTCATAATATCATAATGATATAATTTCCCAGTCTACCATTTCCACTGATGTGAAAAACCTCCTGCTCTGAGATTTCTGCTGCTGTCTTTCTTCTTTTGCTTAGGGTTTCACACCTTGAGGTCATCAGGACTAGAGGTAAGGTAGGGGAAGGAATTTGGCGTTGGCCTTCTGAAGAAACCATCTCAGCATTCATGTGAAATGATTTCAGGAAACCAGGGAAAACCGAAATCTGGATGGCCAGACAGGGATTTTCACTCACAAATACAAGGCCACGGCATTACATGTGACCAACTATGCTTGGTTCCGCTATTGTCCTTGCATGACAGTCATCAATTTTCTCATAAAATCACTTGCTTAACATCACTACCTTTTACCCTGTCCCCCAAATTTCCTTACATACTCATTTCAATTTCCAGTTAGTGTTCACCATTCAGCCATAATCTCCTTCATGAACGTTTCTTCAGCATCTTTGTTTGCTGCTACTAATTCCTCATTTAGTTGTTTGATATGTTGCCTGCTGCTTTCTCATTCTATTATGCTCTTTTTTTTACCTCCTTCCCCGTCAAGACATCTGACACTTTCTGAAATCCTCCCAATTGTGAGATTACACATTTTGCAATTTTAAATTTCAAATGTAATTAAAACAGCCCTTACAATTTGAGGTCACAAAGCCTATAGCCCAAATTCTCCCTTATCACATCATGTCACACATTGTGGAATCATGTATTTTATAATTTATGGATGGACCCTTATCACTTTGAAATTTCTCACCTTTCACTTCTTGTATCAATTAAAATTTACCCTGACCTATCTCTTCGAATCTTGAACCGGTTTCTTCTTTCACCATGATTAATCCATAATGAAACCCACAGCAGTACAATATATGATAATTATCATGAAATAATACATTCCAAAATAAATCTCTATTACTTCTTGACATAACACAACTTGTACACATTGTTAGCCTTTCAGTCAAAAAAACAAAAACTTATCATACTTCTTTAACAAAATAGGCAAGATTTTTAATATTTAAAGTAGTGATGAGGGAGTTCTTAATAGCCATAATCAACAATATTAATGTATAAATATATTTTTTGCTCTAATGTTTGCTGAAGAACAATTTTTAGTCAAAACATAAAAAGAACCAGTTTCATACAACAGTCATCAATGGGAATGAGAAATAAAGAACAAATTTTAAGTGACAATGTTGGGCCCTCTAAACTTTTAATTCTGTTAGCAATGAAAATACCCCATCACTTGCCACAAATGAAGGCAGGAGGGCCAGATGAACACAAAAACAAGACCACACAATATGTTGTTGAATAACCTTACAGAACTACTGGACATGTACACATCCTTCCGTTTGTCAAATGTCTCGGCCTCCACCACGAGTAACGTTATTCACCAAAATACTGTAAAGCGTGTTCATGTTTTGGTGTTTGGCTTCTCTGCCTTCATCTGTGGTGACACTTCATACAACCTATTCTTACTTATTTTAATATTCTTATTACACTCATTGCTATGGTAATGAGGAAACTGAATTGCTTCCTATGCCTAGTTTTCAGAATCTTCAACACTGCCTTTTAATCAAACATTAATGACGTATAGTTTACTTCAAGATTTTTATCTATGATTTTATTTAGTTTGCCAACATTAAATATTGTGTGACTTTTATGAAATCTTTTAATTGACTAAGGTCACTTGTTAATTCAATTTTGAACTTCTTAGTTTGACTGCCAAAATTCCATTCATTAAAATTTAAAATGTGTCAGTGCAAATTAAGTAGCCAACTGGTTTAAGGCAAACTCAGTAAAATTAATTTTTGAAGAAACATTTTACATTAGGTTTAAAAAAAAAAATGTGCTGTAGGGTTTACTTCGAAACTATAAAAATAATCCATTGTTAGAAACAAAGAGTATAAAATTCCTTGGCATTCAATTAGATGAGAATTCAGTTGACAAGAACATATCACATTACTACTGAAGAAGTTAAGTAGTGCTACCTTTGAAATAAGAAAATTTTCTCCAATAGAAGATCTAGAATTTAACGAAATAGATGTACCACTCTTACTTTCATTCAGTCATGTCTTATGGAATAATTTTTTGGGGAAACTCTTTACAAAGTAAAAAAGTTTTTATAGTATAGGAAAGTACTGATTAGGGTGCTTTGTAGGGTGAAATCCAGAACTGCTCGCAGACAACTCTTAAAAAAACCCTCAATATCCTTATAATGCTTCTCAGTAATATGATAAAGGAGTGGGATTCATTGGAGGATAGAAGGATAAGAGAGTCATGGGAGTGTACAAGGCCTATACTGGTGATGAAGCATGGAAAGATATTGGTGGTAAAATTGAGAGAGGTGCTTGGATGGGGAAGGTTGACCACGGCACAAGCAGGCACTTCATTTCAGGCACAATGGTGTGGAAAAATTTTAATTCGTAGGGGACTGGAATAAATTGCCAAGAGAAGTGATGAATAATTTACCAGAAACACTGAAGGAATTTAAAGTAAAAATTAGTAGAGGGCAAAAGTAGGTTGGAAGAGGAAAGGAGAAAGAGGTGTAGGGAGATTGCCACCGGAGCGGGTGCTCCATCATAATTTCATGAATTATTAGTATCTCTTATGTGCTTTATAACAGAACATTTAAACTTGTTTATATCTAATTCAGAGGTACAAAATTTCAGTATAAGAAACAAAGATAACTTGTAAAAAACATGAGCATCACTGTCATTAGTACAGAGATGAGTTAATTATTCTGGGATACATGTCTTTACTAAAGTTCCTAAAACTATAAAACTGTTTGTACCAGGTGCGTAAATATGAAACTGAAATTTTTTCATAAAAATACACCTTTATTGTGTAACAATGGTACATACTACCTTATTTGAAGTATTGTCCATTGTTAGATACACATTTTTCCCATCTCTATGGAAATTTATGAATGCACACCAAATTTTTTTTCTCTCTCTTTTGACTCAAACCAATTATTGAGCCATTTTCGTACATTTTCATAAAAAGTGAAGCACTGCTCAGTGAGTGCGTGTCACATCGATGTAAAGAGAGAGTTATCGGATGGAGCTTAGTCAGGTGAGTAAGCCTCATGCATCAGTATCTCCTAACTAAGTGCTTAAATCATTTCCTTGACAGGGTTTGCTGTATATGACGGTAAGTTGTCATGAAGCAAAATCACTTTGTGTTGCTTTTCTGGTATTCTGGCCATTTTTCCTGCAATGCTTGATTCAAATTGATCATTTGTTGTTGATAAAGTTCAGAGTTAACAGTTTCACCATGTTTTAAGTATCTCGTAATAGATCACACCATTTTGATCTCACCAAAGACAGAGCATTGTCTTCCTTCCACAGCAATTTGGCCTTGACGTTGATGGTTCAGCTGGAGTTACCCCATGATCTATTATGCTCAGGGTTCTCAAAATATATCCACTTTTCATCACCTGTCACAATTCGATGGAGAAATTACTTTCTTTTATACCTGGTGAGCAGCATTTCACAATTGGTTTTTCGTTTTTCTTGCTGCCTGTCAGTCAGTTCATGTGGAACCCATTTTCCATCTTCTGGAACTTTCCCATCGCTTTTAAACGTGTGGAGACAGCTTCCCTTGTTACATTTGATTGGTCTGCGAGTTGTTCTTGCATTTAGGCATCATCTTCACCCAACAATGCTTGAAACTCACTGTCCTCAAACTTCTTTGGAAGTCTTCCGCTGTCATCGTTTCTCATGTCAAAATCACCATTTTTGAATTTTTTAAACCACTCAAAACACTGTGATTTACTGAGAAGACGCTTACCGTGAGCTTCGACAAGCATTTGATGCCATTCTACAGCAGCTTTCTTTAAATGGTAACAGAAAATCAATGATGTCCGCAAATTGTAGTTTGGAGGCTCAAAACTCAAAATGTTCGACATTGTTGAAAACTACACTGTCGTATGAAACTTGTATTTTTGTGGGTTGAAAATGGCTGTCAGATGTCATAAAAAGAAAATGGTGACAATGATGCAATCTGATGGTAACTGCTTTGATAGCTAGAGCCATCTATTGGCAAATTCCGGTTTAATATTTACACACCTGGTAGATAATAAAGATGTACTCAAACAAAAACTGAAGTATTAACTTACTAGCAACTCCTTCTATTCCATTCAAGAATTTGAACAAAAGAATTACTTGTATCTAATAAGACTTTTGCAATATTCAGTTGTAAAATTAATGTTTATTTTTTGCCGTTGATGTTGTTGTTGTTGTTGATGATTAAGGGTGCGTCGACATCGCGGTCATTAGCACCCTATCGATTACCAACTGTAACTGTGGCTAAAAAACGTTCTAAAATACTATCTGCATGGTCGACTGTAAAAGGGTTGGCCATGCAGACAGCAAATAAAATAACTCACAAAACTAAAACGTAGCTTTAAAGGGGCCACCACGACCTAAAGCTGCAGAACACCTGGATGGCTGTAGAGGGGCCAAGCGGGTTCGCAGAAACATTAAAAACCACTACATGTCTCGCTGGCTGTATAATGGCCAGCGAGACAGCGATTATAACCATATAAAAAATATAGACAGTACACATGGAAGGGTGGCTGTAAAGAGGCCACACATCCATCTTAAAACTAGGCCGATCTGCCTAAAATTGGCTTGTTTCCACTAAGAATAAATCGGGCGTATAGTAGTTTTTAATGATTAATCATGCTAAGGAGATAACAAAAAACAACCCTATTTAATATAAAAGATAAAGATTATAATTATTTATAGAAAATAAAATCGACAAAATCAGCCATAGTGACACGTGACCGCGAACGCCAATGAGAAAGCATTACGTCATAGCGTCCCTTGCGCCACAGAAGTGGTTGACGTTTACATGTAATAGAACACTTTGCGTAGTAAATATTTCGTTTGTAGCAACTTCTGTGTTGCTAATTTAGTTATTGTTAATTATTTGGCGAAAGAGAAGTCTAATTCATTATGGAACAAGGTTTTAGCAAAGCAACCAGTTGTAATTTGCCCAAAATTGATGCCGTAGCCGTTGGAAGATTTTTCGCCTCAAACATAGACTTCTGCTCGTCGGAATTCCGCAATGTAAAAACTTCCACGTAAATATATACAAGTGTCAAATATATATTATAAGCTGAAATCAGTTTCGTAAACAATAATCTATTGCTTAGACGTTTATAAGTTAATTGATATGGTTTTGATGTTACTTTTGCGAAGTATAAGCAACTGTTAGGGAGTTCTATAATTACCGTGACGTCGCAATCTGATAACGAATTCTTGTAGAATTCGACGAAACAAATCGTAAATAAAGAATAATGTTTTTTGATATCTTGCTTCGTTTTCGAGATATAGCACGTTAAAAATGAGTTATAGTTCTTTGTTCGGTACTATTATTTCTGTGCCGTGTCTTAACTTTTCAGGTGCATCACGCCTAAGATATGTTTCTTTTTTTTATATAAACCTTTTCTAGAAAAATATATCCTCAAAAACAGGTGTGGTAAATTTTAAAGGTATGGCACTACCAGTTTCCAGACTGCTCTAACTTGGAGACCATCAGACGTGTTCAGAACGGATTTCGATCCCCCGAGCATATATTGAAGGGAATAACTCCATATGTCTCTGTTACAATTATTTCTTCAAAATGAGACCTACGTATCTAGAAATTAACGCGCAAACATTTGTAAATATGTGTTTAAATATTATAATTTTAACGTATTGTTCAGTAGTTTCAGCGTGGCGTATCGGTAATGCTCTTGCTTCCCATTTTGCGAACCCGGGTTCAAATCCCCATATAAGCAAATATTTTTATTTCTTTTTTATATGCAGTAATCATTGAGCATTGATTTTATTTCATTTACGAATTTTTATTATGCGAAATAACTATTAAAACATTATTTACAATAATATAATTACTTACAATAGATAAAATACAGTAACCAATTTTTATTACAATGCTACGACCATAAAAGAGGTATTCTGTTAAAGTTCCATTTCCTTTGTAGAACATGAAATATACCTGTTTCACAAAAAATCAACAACAATAAACAATGAAATAATGATTATATAAAAAAAAGTTGGGACTGTATATTCTGTAATATTTTGTTTTAAAAGTTATTTCACATAATAAAAATTCGTAAATGAAATAAAATCAATGCTTAATGATTTCTGCATATAAAAAAAGAAATAAAAATATTTTCCAGTATGGGGATTTGAACACGGGTTCGCAAAATGCTAAGCAAGCACGCTACCGATACGCCACGCTGAAACTGCGAAACAATATACTAAAAATTATAAAATTTAAACAATATTCACAAATTTTTGCGCGTTAACATCTCATTACCTAGGACTCATTTTGAAGAAATTATTATAATACAGACATATGGAGTTATTACCCTTCAACATATACTCGGGGGATCGAAATCCGTTCGGAACAGGTCTGATGGTTCCCAAGTAAGCTTCATATCAGCCTAACATCATCATCTTTCAGTTACGATATCTCGAGAACCAAGAGAGAAATTAAAAACAATTATTCTTTATTTTCGAATGGTTTCGTCAAGCTGCTTAAGAATCTATCACCAGATTGTGGCGCCACTTAATGATGTTTATTCTATGAAAAATAGCACTAAAGAAAGATTTTATCACATAAAACCAAAACAAACTCAACTCATACCTTATTCCATTATCATTACTTGAAAAGTAGTGGTTCTGCAAAATTCATCATTTTTGCTTTCGATTTAGAAATATATTACGCACAAACACTTACATCAAAATGGTCTTCACAAAAATAGATACTTCTGTCTGCAGGTAAACTGTGAGCATCCTCCCTCCTTGCAAGTTTTAACCACTTTCTCCGTATTTTTTCATTGTTTGGAACATATATAAATAACTTATCTGGTGTTTTTATTGTTGTGCTTCTACACTTCGGCACTACACAGTACTTATAAAACGAGGAACTCATGTTTAACTAAAGAAAATCTATACCTGCCATATACGTACACGACTGTTCAGACGCTATGACGTCATCCAAGACGCCATGACAGTCTAGAGCGTTTTTGAGCTAAATTTAAATTCGCTTTTACAAATGCAAAATACATAATGTAAATGTTCGATTCTATACAAAATAAGATGTTTTTTGAGTAAAATAGATAATAAGGTAAAGTATTAACCTATTTTTCAAATTTAGTCAACTACCCAATTTTAGGCACTAGACCGGCCATAACGCAAAATTTTAAAACACTCACCACGCTGCTGGTATCGTTGTTTAAAATAAGGGCCAGATCGTTGGCCAAGCCAACGTCTGCCCTTATGTCTAAAAACAGTACACAGTCTATTAAAATGTGGCGTACCGTCAAAGGTACGCCACAAGCATCACATTCGGGTGGGTCCTCCAGGCGGAGAAGAAAGCTGTGTGTCAGAGGACAGTGCCCTATACGGAGGCGAGTAAGAAGAATCTCATCCCTCCTCGCCCGCTGGAAGGAGCTGCTCCACGGCTGAACGGTTGGTTTTACCAGCCGGAGCTTATTATGTTCTACCTCCAGCCACTGCCTCTGCCAAATGTCAAGAACAAATCTTTTCCCCGCCGAGGCAAGGTCAGACTTTGGGACCGGTTCAAAGTCAACTCTGACCTTGCTGCAGGCTAACTTGGCAGCTTCGTCAGCTGCCTCGTTCCCCCTGATTCCCACATGGCCAGGTACCCAGCAGAATAAGACCTCCTTCCCAGAAGATTGAAGGGATCAGAGGGTGTCCTGTAGGTCTTGGACAAGACGATCTGCTGGGTACATGCTTCCCAAGGCCTGGATGCAGCTGAGAGAATCACAGCATATGATATATTTTTGGCCCCTACTTGCTTTCATATGCTGGAGCGACTTTAACAAGGTGTAACACTCCGCAGTGTACCTATATGCTGCACATGCTGTTTAGCTTGAATGTGTAAGTCGCTCGAAGGAACACGACTGAGCAACCTACTTCGTTAGCCTGCTTAGACCCATCCGTATACACCGGGGTAAAATCGTGAAACTGATTCAAAACATCACTAAAGAGACTGATAAATACACTATCAGCGGTAAACAGCTTACTGTACCGTGACAGGTCTAAAATCATTCTGGGCCTCTTTAAAAGCCAGGGAGGAGATTTGCTCCAACCCTGGTGAATAAGAGAGGGCATCTCAAACCCATATTCCTCTAAAATAGCCTTTGTACGGTAGCTGAACGGTCTGGTTGCTCTTAGGCGGTTGGTGTAGTTAGGATTGATAACTACATCGTACACGGGACTGCCAGGAGTTGCGGCAATATGAATATAGTGTCGCACCATGAGGAGACGCCGTCGGATGGAGTGCGGCGGCTCGCCAGACTCAGCACATATGCTGGGTATAGGACTGGTGCGGTATGCACCTGTGGCGAGACGAATTCCTGCATGGTGGACACTATCAAGTATACGGAGATAACTGTCCCGTGCCGAACCGTAGACAATACAGCCGTACTCCAACCGCGACCGTACAAAGGCTCTATAAAACTGTAGCAGGCAGGAGCAGTCAGCTCCCCACGACCTGCCACACAGACACTTTAAAACATTAAGGGCTTTCATGGCTCTGGCTTTAACATCTTTAAGATGTGGCAGCCATGTAAGCCTACTGTCGAAAATGAGGCCCAGAAATCTAACAGTTTCACTAAAACATAAAACGGTGCTCCTCAAGGTGAGATGAGGTTCTGCTAAAAGACTTCTACTGCGGCTAAAAAGAACACCGGGTTTTCACAGCAGAGAAACGAAAACCGGTGTGCACTGACCATTCGTCCAGCCTGTTCAGCGTGAGTTGCAGCTGTCGTTCAGCGTTTCTCAGGCTGGACGATGCGATAAAAATTAAAAAGTCATCAACATATAAGGAGTACCGGATGGGCCTCCTTATAACTAATGAAATGCTATTTATTGCTATAGCAAAAACTGTGACACTTAAAACTGACCCTTGAGGAATACCGTTTTCCTGAATAAAAAGATCTGACACTTTTTTCCCGACTCGGTACCGGAAGCAACGACCACATAAAAATGATTTTAAAAAACGGGGCAGGTTACCCCTGAAACCCCAATCATGTAATTGCTTTAAAATAACATGACGCCAGGTAGTATCGTAGGCCTTTTCAATATCAAAGAAGACACCCACAAGATGTTGGCTGCGGATAAACGCATCTTGTACTGCCGCCTTCAGCAGGATCAGGTTGTCCAAGGTGGAACGGGACTTTCTGAATCCACACTGAAAGCGGCTCAACAGATTGCGGGATTCAAGACACCAGACGAGGCGGCGATTGACCATTCTCTCCAGTGTCTTGCCCACGCAGCTCGTAAGGGCGATGCTACGATAGCTACCTGGCAACAACTTGTCCTTACCAGGCTTTAAAATAGGGATAAGCGTTGCTTCTTTCCACGAGTCAGGGAAGTGTCCTTCGGTCCAAATATGATTAAAAATATCTAAAAGGTACTCTTTAGCATCTTCACTAAGATGCCTCAGCATCTGGTACTTGCATCATATCTGGCCCTGGGGCGGTGTCGTTTGCGCTGTTTAAGGCCGACTCCAGCTCCCAAGATGAAAATGGGCTGTTATATGCCTCTGTACCTGACGAATCGAAGCACAGCACGCGCCTCTCCGCAGCAATCCTACGTTGCTGGAACCGAGGATCGAAATTGGCAGAGGAGGTGATGGCAGAAAAGTTCTCTGCCAATAGCTGTGCTATACTTCGTTTGTCAGTAACTACACGTCCCTGATCCAGTAAACCAGATACTGGTGTGCGAGAGCACCTTCCAGATATACGGCGGGTTGACTCCCATACTTTTGATGAACTAGTGGAACGATTGATAGTGCTCACAAAGTTCTGCCATGACCTTTTCTTGCTCTCCTTAATAACTCGACGCGCCTTAGCTCTGGCAATACGGAACGCTGCCAGGTTGTCAGCTGTTGGACACAACCTGAAGCGACGCAACGCCAATCTACGACCCTGGATAGCTGGAACGACAATCGCCGTTCCACCAGGGGACGGGCGTCCTTCGCAGCGTTCCGGAGCTTATCGGCATGGAAACGTCAGCTGCACGGTGAATCACTTCAGTGAAGTGATTCACCTTCTCCTGTATACTCTCACAGGGCTCCAGTGATACGGAACGGCAGAAGAGCTGCCAATCTGCAGCACTGACGTTCCATTTACGTCGGTTATTGCCTCCTCCTCGTTCACACTCTACATGCATCCAAATAGGGAAGTGGTCGCTTCCATGAAGGTCGCGATCCACCTCCCAATATACGGAGTCTGCGATTGAAGGAGAGCACAACGAAAGGTCAATGGCAGAGGACGAACCGGAAGCAGTGGTGAAGTGGGTCATTTGTCCTGTATTCAGGATACAGACGTTCTCCTGCTCCATTAATCCACCGACCAGTCGGCCTCTGGGGCTCTCGGCGTTCGAACCCCACAACGCACTATGTGCGTTGAAGTCTCCTAGGAGGAGGAATGGCCGTGTGAGCTGCCACAATAAGCCGACAAGATCGTCATATTCGACGGGCGCATTTGGTGGTAGATAAATGGAGCATACGGTCAGTTTAATAGGACCGTGTATCCTCACTGCCACTGCTTGTAGATCAGAGGTGAGAGCGACAGGTTCGGAATGGACAGTGTTTTGGACAAACACCGCCACTCCCCCCCTACGCTCGATCACCCTCGGTTTCGTCCTTACGGTACACGTCATATCCTCTTAGCACAGGTTGGTGTGTTGGTCTGAAATGTGTCTCTTGGAGGCAGAGACACAAAGGATCAGACCGTGCTAAGAGGTATAACTCCTCTTTGTGAGTTGTAAAACCGTTGATGTTCCACTGAAGTATGGGAGCCATCCTTACCTATTTAACCTCACCCGCCCCGGTTCGGGTGGGTCTTCGGTCACTTCCTGCTGAGGAACGGGACCCGAGTCGTCCACCAGCATCTCAATTTCTTCCTGCCCGGAAGCGGAGACAGACATCTCCGACCCAGAGGACTCCTCAAAATCCTCCCCATCCTTTTTCTTCTTCTTCTTCTGCCTCTCCCCTCACTCTCCCTACTGCTGGGTGGTCTAGGAGGAGAAGAAGAGGGGGACTTAACAAACTGGGTCGGATCAGTCTGTCTAAACTTTATACCACGGATCTTATGGTCACCTCTGTTTCCACTGGTAGCAAGTGGTATCACTACCATTTCAACAGAACATGGTGGAATAGGAGGTGGATTTAATTTACCTGCTGTATTTGATGCTGGTGGAGACTTTGCTACTACTGCTGGAGTGGTCGAGGTTGCAGATGTGTTACTAGCGACATCCGCGGTCCTAGGTGTCATGACCTTGGTGGATTTTGCACCACACTTGCACTGACATGAGCACGTAGTGCTTGTGCCCATGTCTGCAAAGGATGACTGCGTAGCAACACTTTCTTTCCTGACGGGAGTCGAGACCATTTTGGCAAAGCTACTTCCAAAAATTGGAGCGGTGAGCGATTTCGCCTTCTTCTTTGCTTCTCCATACGGTATCCGCTCTTTGGTCTTCAACTCCTGTATCTTGCGCTCTTCAAGATACACTTGACACTCCCTACTCCAGGCAGGATGCGCCCCGGAGCAGTTGACGCACACCTGTGGGAGCGTGCAAGTGACACCCGGTTCATGTGCCCCCTTGCCGCATCTACCACAGGTGGGGTTGCCCTTGCATGACGCCGTCGTATGTCCGAACCTCTGGCACTGGAAGCAGCGCATTGGGTCCGGAACATACGGACGGACGTTCAAGTTAATGTAGCCAGCTTTAATACATTTGGCCAACACTGGAGTGTCAAGCGTCAGGACGAAGGTGGCAGTCTTTTCAAGACTGCCATTAACCCTCCGTGTAATCTGACGCACCTCGACCACTTGCTGCTCTTCCCACTCCTTAACCAGTTCCTCGGTCCCTAAATCCATAATGTCCCGGCAGGTGACAACGCCTTTACTACAATTTAGGGTTCTGTGGAGTTCGCTTTTAACGGCGAACTCCCCGAGCTTCTCGCAATTAAGGAGCTGGGATGCCTGCCTACTGGTGGTTGTTTCCAGCAGCAGCGTCCCGTTCCTCAGCTTTTTAACTGATCTCAAGGTACCGACCAATCCTTCAAGTCCTTTATTAATATAAAAAGGGGACACCTTTTCAAATGTCCCCTCTACCCTCTGCATTACAATGAAAGCGTTCGCTATGGAACACACTTTCCTGTTGCTATGGTCTTCAGAAGCGGGAGGGCTATCAACCCTGGCCCGCTTCTTCGTATTGGGTGTATTTTTATTTTCCTGCGGCACACCCGGACCGCAGGGGTTTTGTTTTTGCTTGTGAGAAGGAATTTTGGTCCCACGAGTAAAAACATGTTATATAGGAATGCTTATACAACAGGGGTGCGCAGGTGCCCCTGAGGTTGCACGTTAGCGAGTGAATTTCCTCTCCACCCATTCACCTCCTCGGCACGTGGCTGACCTTGAGGTTGAGGGGTTTTTTACAGAGGTTTATACCGTCCTCGCGATCCGGGCGATGAAGCCAAGATCCCCGTTCTCCTAGGCACACAACGTTCCACCGCCACGCCCTACGGTGGTCGATGAAGCATGGTAGGAGTTTACGGTGTGGGAAACTTGCGGCGCTCACAAGTTTCCAGCTCAGGCACCGCGGGTTCGCCAAACCCGTACCTGGCACTTGCGTACCAGGCCCCTGCGGGATATTTTTTGCCTTTGTAACATATAATAATTTTTTTCACTATTATTATTATACATATTATATAGAAATATATATATTAAACATGAAATGTTTCACAACCAAGAGGTCGTTCCTCAGCAGGGATCTATGGAAAAAAGATTAATAAATAAATCAAAACTATCAATGAGTTCAAATTTTTCCACTTTAAATTTTTTTATTTAAAATTGTTGCTACCTACCTTGCCAAACACAGGATTAACCCCGAGTTTACAAATTTACCATCAAACCTAGAACATTTTGCATTACTGGTAGTCTGTTGCTCAAGTCAGATTTAAAATCTTCAATTTCAAATTTGAAAATTTTTTACTGGAGTGAGAAAATAATCTTCCTTCTTCTTTCAATTCAACAAATTTAGTATTTGAGTAAAATATTTAGATATGAATTTAGTTAAATTCTGACAATACTCTCATATATCTGCTGTAAAATTTCACTAATTACACCTTTTGTTTTGTATTTAACGAACAAGTTTCTCCTGCTGCAAGATAGTCTCTCTTTTTCCCAAGAACTAAAATCACATTCATGATGAGTTCAACTACTATTCAATTTTAACAGAAAATTTCTCACCAGCATTGAGATTTTGCATCACTTTTATGCTCCCCAATAATAGTACAGTAATGCAATTCCATCCCATTTTTTGGTACTAGTAATGCCCTTCTTGCCCTTGTCCACATGGATCAGAGTAGCACTTGCAGTCATTTTTTCTTCCTCTTGCAAATTACTACTATTAATTTGCTAAAATTTGACATGTTAGGCATAAAGATCAATAAAATGGGGTTTGAGAATAGAAAAAAACCTACCATGTCAAGCTATTTCTTTATTAATTAAATAAAAATGGATATGAATGATGTAATAATTCAGTGTCAATGATTAAAATCAATAACAATTGGAAGCAGGATAGAAATAAATCACAAAGATACATTGACTGTAAATTATTATGTATAGCTGCGCCTATAAATGAACTACTCGCAAGCTGCAGTGGGCTTCTTTATTTTCAAATGTGGTAAAAGTTTGACTGCAAGAAGGCTTGCGACAGACAATACTGGACTGATAGAAAATATTATGGAACAATTAAATTAGAGAATTATTTTTTTATTTCTGAACAAGTTGATATAACATTAATACAGAATATAAGCTATCACTAGTGTGAAATAAGTTACTGCTACATACAATTTCACTGAAATGGTTGCTTTTGGTCAGATCCATGCACGCAGTTGCAAAAATTCCAAAATTTATAGTTTGGCATATGTATCACGAAAGAAATAGGGTATTAATCAGGGTAATAAAAATATCCTGTATGTTAACCAATAACCTAAACTGTCACTATGTGCAGTTTCGCTGAAATCCATTGATTAGTCTTTATGCTAAGCAAGTGCACACACAGGCAACGATTACTGATCTGGATAAAATGTATCAACCGATGGTGTAAGCCAGGGGTCCCCAAAGTGGTCGGTATCGACCCCTGGGGGTCGATAAGAGTTCTCCAGGGGTCGATTAATACACAGGGGTCGAAAGGGGGTCGATTGACAATAAAGAGGATCAATTAAGTTGTCCAGGAAAAAAATGGGAATATTCCAATAAAAATCCAAAATAACTGACTACCACCGTTATAACTTGAGTTTTACCGAAACCTGCGTCGCTTTAGATATATATTAAGGAGAAAACATACGGGAGCGGAGAGCATAGCAACGACGGGAGCGAATAACAAAGCAGCGAAAACAAATAAACCAATTGGATTGTTGCGGTGACTCATACTGGGGCGCAAAGGGGTGAGGTAATAATGGAGCAAAGCTTAGCGTTCAAACTGTTTGATTTCGCCGCTTTACTCTTCACTCGCATTGCTGGTTTGCTAGTGGTTATTCCTGTGAGAAACGAATGTAGACCAATTTATGAATTGTGTCTCTTCTAAGATTCGTCTTTGCGATAAGAAAGAAGTTCAACATCACAATTATTTTATTTTAGCTATGCTACGTGATGAACTCAACAAGTATTATAACTTTAGTTTTTATTTACTTCAGTTATTTAAACATTTTAACACCGGTTGGAATCCCCGTCCAGGCATCCGATTTCGGTTTTCACAAATCACTCAAGGCTAATGCCAGGATGCTTCCTCCAAAAAGACATGGTCGAATTCCTTCCAGTTCCTTGTCCACAATTACATCCCGCCTATAATGACCCGCGAGTCGTAAAAACACAGAGGGGGGGGGGGCGGAGCTGGGGGAGGGGGGGAAGTGAACGCTGCTGGTTCTTCTTCTTCTCTACGATATCAGCCATCTAAGGACCTCGAAAAGCAATCCCGTGCATTCATTTCGATGCTTCTTTTCTTGACTTCC
Organism: Vandiemenella viatica; assembly: GCA_031002005.1. Lineage (NCBI taxonomy): Eukaryota > Metazoa > Arthropoda > Insecta > Orthoptera > Morabidae > Vandiemenella > Vandiemenella viatica. Next base: position 209,915,792 of record CM061920.1, read on the forward strand.
AATAGTTCTTCATCCTCTCACTTTGCTGTTTCCTCCTTTCTTCTGTCCATAATGTTACTACATTTCCTCTTCTTCTGGAAACCCTTGAAATCTTGGACCAATCTCCTAAAAGTTGCTCTATCTTGTATTACATCTTCTTTCGACTACTAAAAGAAAATAAAGAGATACCAAGATCGTGATTTCGAGATATATACTAAACATCTCGATAAATTAAGAGAAGACTTCACGTTTCGAAGACTTCGAGAACATGCATGTTCCTGAATGGTTTGCTTCTCCATTTGATGTTAAAATTGATAATGAAGGTAATGAATCTGGCTTAGAAGATGAACTGATTGAAATATGCGTAGATCTGGAAGCTAAAGCATTGTTTAAAAATAAAAACCTCAGCGAATTTTGGAAAAATAACAATATTGCTACAAAATACTCCAAGCTCAGAGCAGAAGCCGAACCTTTCTTACTTGCATTCCCAACTTCATACATGGTTGAAGCTGGCCTTACCCACGCGAACGCTATTTTGACAAAACAGAGAAACAGAATGAACTTGGAAAACCGTGGTGATTTGCGACTAAAACTTACCAATTTTCAACCGAACATCAGTAATCTTGCTGCTGCCCTTCAGACCCATCCATCGCGCTAATATCAACTACTTTAATAAAAAGGTATGTTAAAATATTTTTAATGTATTCAATAGTAGTCGTAAAATGACAGATGTCTTTTCATCGAATATAATTTATTTAAATTTTCAATGATTATTTTTGTTTTACATTTTATGATACTTAGGCTAGTTTCCATCGATCTATAATTTCGTTATTATTTATTACGATTATAATAACAGTGTAATTATCTCCTTTTTCTGTTAGTGTTGTTGGGTGGATTTTTTAAGGTGTGGGAACTATAAATACTTTATTTGGGTTGTTATGCAAGTCTCCTTATTGCTTAGCATCAAAAATGATTTAAATTTTTTATCGGTGGCGGGTCTAGGAAACTGTGGGAATGCCGCCCCTTGCAACATTATTTGGAGCCCCCGTTTTTGCCGTCTGACCGCAAGTGTCGCCACCCCGATTGTTGGCCAAACTCATTGTTGTCGCCCAGTATACTAGTAGAGCTAAAAAAGGTTTCCGCCGCCCTTCAAACCTGATTTTGCCGCCCCCTTTAAGTTGGCACCCCCGTTTAAACCCTCCCCAGATCCGGCACTGGTTTTAATTAAACGTTTAATCTGGGGGTCGATAAGGAGACAAATGTTCTATGAGGGGGTCGACGTGATAAAAAGTTTGGGGACCCCTGGTGTAAGCTATTACTATGTGAAATTTTATTGAAATGCATTAATTAGTTTTTGCATCATGCATGGACACAGTCAAAAATTTTAAGATATATTGTTTTGCCCTGTGAATCATTGGGAACTGTGTTGCTAATCTGAATAAAAAGTATCCTGTTACAACTAATAATAAAAGCTATCACATCCATCCATTGGTTTTTATGTGATGCCAGACATCATTTTGGCATCTCTGTCATAAATAGTGTACTCTGCAACTACTCTTCTATACTGTTATAAATCTGTAAGCAAGCTGTGTGTGTCTCAAAATTTGACTGGAAACTGCACAAAAACTATCACAGCAATTTGGATGGTGTTTTCAAAATTTCTGAGCTAATGGTCCAAATTAAAATCTGCGGAAATAGCTAATGACTTATGTGTACCAAGGGGTGTAGGAAATAATTAAATACATTTCTAGATAGGTGATTATGGGCCACAGATGACACTACAATTGAGATGTTCACTCCTTGCACAAAAAAACTGGAAAAATATCGCACAACTTAACTTTCTGTGTAATATTTAACTTTCTTTGTAATATTTTGACTTCAAATATTTAGTTTTTCAGTTTTCTTGAATGCAGTAAATAATACCTGAATCAGATGTAATAAGCTTGACTAATATTTAATTTATATTTAATTTACTGGAAAAATGATGCATTTGACCAAAGCTGAATATGCCAATCTATGGATTGTTTGTATTATATTTATCTTTGGTTATAAATTCCAGGTTTTATGAATTCTGAAAAATTAAACAGAATTCGTTATTCAAAACACTACCTAATATATTAACTCTTCAATTAGAGTACAGAATTTTAATATTTACGGCAAGTAATTTTGTGCTTGCTATTGACAGTAAAGGGTTTTCACGGTACTATGACACCGCATTTAGATAGTGAATAGTGACAGACAATTAGAAAATAAAGAATAAAATTTTGTTATATATCGCTTACCGGTAGTTCTCGAGATATCGGAAGTAAAAAATCAGTTAGGTATATAGCTCTTTATGCCTTTGGTGTAATTTTTAATATGGTCCAGGCCGCATTTCAACCTAACCAAAACTGTTAGGAAGAAAGCAAGAATAAATCTTACATCATGATACAGTCAATGTATTACTATGAATATTTTATTCCTTTTGCAGTTCAAACTGAAGTTGTATTATGAAATTAATTGTTATAATTTATGCTACATGTATTTTGAATTCTGAGATAGACAATGTTGTCACTACCCATACCACATTTAGCGATACATTTCATGCGTTTAGGTGTATCTGGATCGTTTGATTTTGAAGTGGCAATATCAGAACAGATTGTGGTTATGTCAAAATGCAGCCTGGACCAGAATGTTCTTGCAACAATATAAGGCACGAGGAATTCAATTATTGTTAGTAATTAATAAGCTGCAATAATGAGTGCCATGTTAGTTATGACATATATTCCAAAAACAAAATCACCATTCTGCATGTCTAACCTATATTTGCGTGTGGCTTTGGCGACATTTTTTTTGGTCCACTTCAATTTTGAGATACGATGAAGAAAGATGGCTCGAAATACACATAGTAGTTATTAACCAAGAAATACATATTACTCACAGCATAACAATGTATATATATATGGTATTATGAAAACTTGCCAGTAGTTTCTGATTTGTTGTAGCAAATGCTATCATTGGAAGTATCACAGATGGTAACTTTCATGGTTTTATTTTTATCTGCTTAACGTCTCTCTAACAGCGAGGTCTTTAGAGACGGGAAAGGATGGGGGGAAAGGAATGGGAAGGAATTCGGCCATGGCATTTTGAAGGAAGCATCCCGGCATTTGCCTGGAGTGATTTGGGAAATCATGGAAAACCCAAATCTGGATGCCCGGACAGGGATTCGAACCGCCGTCCTCCCGAATGCGAGGCCAGAACGCTAGCTGTTACACCAAAACGCTCGGTAACTTTCATGTTGCCATATGCCTAATGCACTTTTTTTTTATCCTCAGGAAACTGTGGTCTGGATTTCTGACCAAAAAGGACAACTGATTCTCAGTTCTCGCTTATTGGACTGTTGGCGATAATGTTTAACGTAGCTTTAATTTCTTATATTTCATATATTATAGTGTGTTCAAATATAAGTATAACAAAAAACTTTTGAACAATAGTAAGAAAATCAAATCTACAATAATAACAAAAAGAAAGGAAAATTTAAAAATTAAATTTTATATTTTGCTTCTCCAAGTTAATATTTAGTACCAAAATAAAAAAAAGGGTAGAGCATTTATACGCATGCCAATACCCATGCGTGCGAAGCAGCAGGTAAATGAAAGTTTTCAAATAAATTTCATGTTGAGACATTATTTTCAACAATTTTATTACATAGTATAGATTGGTGACATAGTGTTCACAAACGCATGTGGAAGGTAATTTAAACTCAGAAATTGAGAAATTCATGGAATTACACATTGGTCTATTTGAAATAAAGAGTAAGCCCTACTGAAACACACACTTTCTGGTGTATCCCAAACCCAGAAAAAAACAACACAGGATTAAAAACAAAGAAGATTTAAAACCAAGGTTGATGGGAAGCAGAGAATGTGATTGCTTTTTGTTCAAGTGTATGTTGCTTGTTACTTGGTAGCAATCTTAGGGATATAAACAATATTTTATATTGAATGATGGATATTACTGTGTAAATCATTGCCCAATCTGCAATGGGAGGCATGTTTGAGGATAAGGTTGGGCTAGAAAGAGCTATGTATGTTTACATATACCTATATCATAAATTAACAAAAAGTAAAATTAATTACTGGATTGACAGAATTAAAGTGATTACATCAACTGACCTGCAGTTTATATGCTGAAATCTAAAGAAACTGGTATAGGCATGCATATGCAAACACAGAGATATGTAAACACTCCGAGTACGACACTGCGATCGGCAACACCTATATAAGACAACAGGTGTCTGGAGCAGGTATTAGATTGGTTACTGCTGCTACAAGGGCAGGTTATCACAATTTAAGTGAGTTTGAACGTGGTGTTATAGCCAGCGCACGTGAGATGGGGGACAGCATCTTCGAGGTAGCGATGAGGTGGGGATTTTCCCATATGACCATTTCACGTGTGCACTGTGAATATCGGGAATCCGGTAAAACATAAAATCTCCAACATAGCTGCAGCTGGAAAAAGATCCTGCAAGAACAGGACCAATGACGTCTGAAGAGAATCGTTCAACGTGACAGAAGTGAAGGCTTCCACAAATTGCTGCGGATTTCAATGCTGGGCCATCAACAAGTGTCAGTATGCAAACCATTCAATGAAACATCATCGATATGGGCTTTCGGAGCCGAAGGCCCACTCTGTACCCTTGCTGAGTGCACAACACAAAGCTTTACGCCTCGCCTGGGCCTGTCAACACCGGCATTGGACTGTTGATGATTGGAAACATGTTGCCTGGTCTGATGAGTCTCATTTCAAATCGTATCGAGCGGATAGACATGTATGGGTATGGAGACAACCTCATGAATTCATGTACCCTGCATCTCAACAAGGGACTGTTCAAGCTGGTGGAGGCTCTATAAAGGTGTGGGGCATGTGCAGTTGGAGTGTCAAGGGGACCCGTGGTACATCTAGATATCACTCTGATAGGTGACATGTACGTACGCATCCTGGCTGATCACTCGCATCAATTTATGCCCATTGTGCATTCTGACAGATTTGGGCAATTCCAGCAGGACAATGCGACACACCACATGTCCAGAATTGCTACAGAGTGGCTCCAGGAACACTCTTCTGAGTTTAAACCCCTCCGTTGGTCACCAAACTCCCCAGAAATGAACATTATTGAGCCTATCTGGGATGCCTTGCAGCGTGCTGTTCAGAAGAGATCTGCACCCCTTCACACTCTTACAGATTTATGGACAGCCCTACAGGATGGATGGTGTCAATTCCCACCAGCACAACTTCAGACATTAGTTGAGTCCATGCCACGTCATGTTGCGGCACTTCTGCATGCTCGCTGGGGCCCTACACAACATTAGCCAGATGTACCAGTATCTTTGGCTCGTCAGTGTAAAATGTATAGAGTTCTATTATCACAGAATAAACACAGACCATGTAAGAATGTGAAGAAAGAAAGATGTAAGAAAGTGAAGAACTAAACTAGCAAGACACATGAATATTGACTGTCACATTGAATTGGTTGGTAACGATTAAAATGATCGAGTTGAAATTGATTACATGAATTGTTCACAAGTTTAATTTGTGTGCCAATTGCTGTGAATAAAAACATTGTTTGGAAGAATATAAAGAATTGTGCTTTCTGATTATGATGGAAGAAGTTGGTCATAGTGAGTATTTACAGGTAACGTAAGTTAGGTATTTTTCAGGCAGCCAGAAGAATAATCATCGCAGGGTGAGCTGTCATTAGCCGTATCTGAATTTAAATAAATGAAACACATAATGAGTTATGAATGATTTTGGGTCAAATGCTGAGTGCAGTGTGGAAGATACCTTATATTCCAACAAACTGCACTGAAGAAAATACCCATAGATTGAAATTGTTAAAAAAACATTTTTTTAGTTGCATAAAAACTAGAGATGAAACGGATATCTGAAAACTATCCGGTATCTGGCCAATATTTACTATCCGGCTGGATACCGGATAGTAGGTCAATATCCGGTGGGTATCAGATTCTCAATAAATTATGAAATTTTCAAAAAACTGTCTTTAAATTCACAAATTCTAAATGTATAATAAATCTAAACACAAATAAATCACTATGTCTTCAAATCAAAATATGTTTATATCATTTTTAACATAAAAAAATTAGTTCAAATATATGGATCATGCTTCCAATCAATTCGAGATGAATTTACATAAAAGTCAATCTCGCTAGCAATCACATTTTTTTCCTGATCGTGATACTGACTCTCGTTAAAACAGTTCCAAAATGTGTCGTGAGCTTCATAAGTCACAGTTGATTCTGTCTCGTAACTTCTATTCCTCTTAACAACCATTGAGGATGAACTACTACTGGTGGAAGATTCCATGCAAGACATTTTTATAGATTCGAATAGTATCTTCTGACGAGCTTCAGCAATCCCCAAATACTTTGTCTTGAATCTTGGCTCTAGGAATGTCGCAATCAAGTAGTTTGAATCTTCACTTAACGAGTTGAAATGACTTTTTAATTCAGTTTCAAAAAGGCTCTTATGTATGGTAAGTAAGGAGTTCTTTGTGCTTTCTCATCGTTATCTAAATAGTTTTTTAGTGCAGACCTTGTGATATTACATCGGAATTGCAGTAATAACCAGAACTTGTTATTTATTCAAATGGATTCAATAGCCTAACACATTTTACCATCAAACACCACTATTGACTTATCAAATTATTGTGCGATCAGCCACATATAGCGAAATAGCCCTTTTTTTTGTTCCAACAGGAACTCTGTAATATAAAAGTTAGAATTCCATCTCATGGTGATATCTGGCACTAGCTGGCGAACCAGGTAAATTTTTCTTTTTGGATCATCAGCATTTTTTTTTTTTTTTGAGTTAAGCTCGAATGATTACAATACGTACCGAAACGTCTGCCACTAACAATCATTCCTGCCACTTCATGCTGCATCTTCAATGGACAGTTAAAATTATCTGAAACAAATGGATGAAACATCTTGCAGAAACACACTCAGTCTTTACCATGTTGGCACCACTAAGTAAATGTATTTTGTTTTGGTCAATAGCCCAATGATTTGTAATCCTTTTAAGCTCTCTTGCTATATTTTCTCCAGGGTGAGAACCAGGGATAGTTAATTGCTTTTCTTTCAATGTCGAAAACTAACTTGTCCTGGAGATGGCTAAAGGTAGTATAGGCATGATTGCGGCTGTATCTTTCCTCATTTTATGAAAGTTTATTGGATGTTTCATTTTCAAATGGTTTGTCATAGAAAAAGGAAATGATTCAAACTTCGATTCAAAAAGTGCCTCACGAAAAGTAATTCAAAATCGAAAATGTATTGTTATTATTTATATCAAAATATTCCCAAATAGGCGATCCATTCTTTACTGACAACATTTTTACTTTTCCTAACCTCAAATAACAACATTCAGCCGGATATTCTGCTGCTGAATATCCAGCTTGTAGCATGGCCGGGTAACCGGTATCCAGTCAAACAGATATCCATTTAATCTCTAATAAAAACTTCTCGAGCCTCTCACCAGGAGATCATGTCAATTAGATGTGACATTTTGAAGCCATTCTCTGACGCCATATTCTGGCGTAGTGTCAGGCTCCTGGAGCACTTGTTCTCATGTAGCATCAGCTAGTCAACGGTTTCCGCCGAAGTCATAGTCATGTGCGCCGAGCAATGCCGAGAAGGTGAGGCCCACAGGTGAGGAAGTACAGGGAGTGAGTGAAGGGACAGTAAAATATTTCTGTAGTTTGAGCTTGTGGATTAACAGATTTATGTTGTACCAAATTAAATAAACAAAAAAAATTAATTTTTGCAGGGTTGACTATGAGAAAAAACTGTTTTGGAAACTGATTGGAGGAAAAAAAGTACGGTAAAAAAACAAGAAAGGTAGGTTGTTAACAATTGAGTACGAGTGAGAACGGATGCTTTTAGCTGATGAGCGCATTTAGTCCTAGAGTATTTCATATGAGTAGCCTTGAAAAACAATACTGCAATCTTCATAGAAACACGAAGTCCAGTACGAGTCCTAGTTGTAGATATTGGAGTAGTTATTTCCAAAGATGCATTAAAAACAGTGGCAAAACGAAGACTTCTCACAACTCAATTTGAACTATAATAAACTTAATAAAACCATTAAACAGCCATATTTAAATGCCACAAGTGGGGCAAGGGACATGGTGGGGATACATGCCGTGGAGAAAGTTGGTTTTAATTCCAAGTTCAGTCTCGCATTTTCTTGACAGCTCTTAGGTTGCTAATCACCGGATTCCAAGCTGTACTAAATTGGTAGCCAGTATCTCTGTTTATCAGGCCTTCTGCCTTTCCTCTATGATGCGTAGTGCCACAGCTGACTTCATTGCTTGTCCCAGGCAGTATGTATCTTCATGTTCCAAGCAGTGCTGAAACACGGAGTACACCATCTGCCCAATATACCGTTGCATACACTTGCAAGATATGGAATAAATACCAGACTTTCTGAGACCCAAACCATCCTCTCACCAACGTAATAAGTCCTGCAAATCTGGTTGTAGGCCATCTTCCGCAGTTGTTGGATAATAGATTATAAATCAAAATTCCGTCTGGAACAACTGTTGATGTTACTGTTTTCTTTATTTCCATATGCGTTTCGCCCTTATGGTGTGGGGCATCGTCAGTGGAGCTAGGGTGATGGTATTTACATGGCGATCTGGAACAGCACTTTATGCATCTTACAGATCTTCTATTTCACAATTATAAAAACTGTTTTACGCATATTACTGAATAAAGACTGGCATTGTATCCATTGCAACTGCAAACTTCTTGTTTCGTAGCACTGCATTTCGTCTGCTACATGTATATAATGTAGCAGACGAACGAAACAAGAAGTTTGCAGTTGCAATGGATACAATGCCAGTCTTTATTCAGTAATATGCGTAAAACAGTTTTTATAATTGTGAAATAGAAGATCTGTAAGATGCATAAAGTGCTGTTCCAGATCGCCATGTAAATACCATCACCCTAGCTCCACTGATGATGCCCCACACCATAAGGGCGAAATGCGTATGGAAATAAAGAAAACAGTAACATCAACAGTTGTTCGAGACGGAATTTTGATTTATAATCTGTAATAAGTCCTTTATCTTCCTGGGTGAACGGAAGAAGTCTTCACATCAGCTTTGCCTGCCAATCTGGCTATTTTTGCCAAAGTCGCTGCAGCGTAAGTTAAAAAGGCCTGTTGTTTAGCCTCTTACTGTCTAGCTTTCCTCATTTCTTTTGTGCAGAAGGCTCTGTTGATTTGGGCTTCATTGAATCTTTTCATGGGGAAAGTGGGTTGCAGATGGTCTAGCCCTGCCAGAAGACTTGCTGAATTGCAGATTGCTCTGGTCCTGTGCCCTAGAGTTGATAACACTGAACTGCGCTGAGCAGGATGATGGTAGCTGTGCGCACTGAGGCATAGGCTGTGTGAGTTGGTTTTCTATCTACACCATGTGTGCCATCTGTATTCCTTCTGATCATAATGTCCAGATATGTCATGGAATCCTCTTGCGCAACCTCCGTCATAAACTTGAAACTTTTTTGTATTCCTTATAGATATTTGGGGAAATCACCTAATTATGGCGAAAGTGTCATTCACCTATCTGCAAAAGCAAGTCAGTCACAACTCTACACTTTCCAGTTTCATGTCCTCGAGATGTTCCATGAATATATTGGTGACAACTGGGAAACCATGGCCACATTGTTCAAAATAATTCCCTTAAAAGAGAAAGTATGTCAAAGGGAGCACGTAGGCAGAAAAGTTTTACCATCAGAGGTTATTAAATTTTTATTATTTACTCATTTATTTATTTATTGAATGCGCTTCCAATTTCATTTACATTAAATAATTTTTCACTGTTAATTAACTTATAAGCTACTAAAGAAATGTTAGGTAGAAAAACATAGGAGCAGACTTTTGTTTTCCTCTTACTTATTTTTTATTTCCTTCTGAATTATGCAGTATGTAAACACTTTAGACTAGCTTCGACCCTGTCAAAAATGATGGTCTGAACGCAATATTCTGGCAGTTCCTTTTTTTGCAGTTGATTAATTATATGAAACTGTTATTACATAATGCTAATGGCCTTAATTTTGTAATGTTCTACATATTTCATTTGCAGTTTACATAGCAATACAATAGTAACTTCTACTGAAATAATGACGACGGAAGTATAGAACCAATAAAATTAAAAACAAATTGGAACCCCAAAAACTTTTGCTATCCACATAATATCAGTTTTATTCCTGATCCAGGCACAATTCAGCGTGATAAATATGGAACTACTTTCACCCAGTGGCGTAGCTAGGTCAACAAGGGCCCCGGTGCTAAAAATTTATTTTGGGCCCTCAGGCCAGATGGGCGACTTTTTTTTGCTTTCTGTTGCTGGTAGGGGCTCCCTGAGCTGAGGATGGGGGTCCTTGAGTTGTGCTTAGGGGTCCCTGAGCAATGGTTAGGGGCCTCACTCAGCAGTGAGGGCCCTTAGTGAGGAGCTTCCTGGGGCCATCTTAGACGACTGTAGAGCAAAAAAAAAAAAAAAATAAATAAATAAAATAAAATGTCGCCAGTTTGCCATGAAGGCTTGTGGGCTCTCTCAACCGCACTTGGGGGCCCCCATAGGTGCGCTTGGGGGCCCTCAGAGGCATGCCCCCTGAACATAGGGGCCCCAGTGCACTGCACCGCCTACCCCCTTGTAGCTACGCCCCTTCTTTTACCGGCATTAACACCTTTAGTAACATGGAACTTAAGAAACCAGTTTATGTAAAACTGATTTCAAGGCGAATTATGCTGTAACAAAATGTGTCAGTTGCGATCCTGGTCAACTTAGCCACACCCTCCAATAATATTGCATTCAAAAAGCATAGCATCTATTATTCTTCATATTAATAACAACGGGCATCACCTATGGCGCTAGTCGGAATTTATTCTGGAAAAGCTTGTATGGAAAAGCAAATAACGAACACTTTTAATCATATTTTCGTGATATGAGTATGATACTGTGGTTAGATAATCGGAGGGTTTGACTGTGATTTATTTAAATAAATGCATTTTACTTTAAATGATGGAAAGTATAATGTCAAAAACGGATAACTGTAATTTATCCGAGTGATACATATTGCGATTCATACATTTCGTGTAAACTTTCTCTGAGTTACAATAAACTTCATTGTTTCTTATCTTCTGTCAAAAAAAGTCTTAAGTTATGTTTTAACCTAGATCTTATAACTGATACAGATAATATAACGCAAACATGGAATACTCTTCTCCTTGCATCAATTTCCACAGCTAGATGTCGTAAATAAACAAAAAGCAACATGAAAATTTAAACAAACGTACCAATTGTAACTTTGTAGTGTATGATTGCCTCACAATTTTTTTTTATCCCTGCTCTTCTATGTTTTGCACAGGTCGGAATGAGATTTGGCATTTGTGGTTACCAATAGCAGAGTCCATGAGAAATTTAATTTTCCTAAATGTTACTTTCATTGGCGATATGTTACTGAAAAGTACTCATAGTTCCACATTTTTCAGAGGAAATGTTTTTCCACATTTTTCTTAAGAATAAAATGTTACGCAAATCAAACTTAATGTCTGTATTATGGCAATTAATTTCACAACAGTTGTGTATGTATTAAACTGTGTAAATAATTTCTAATATCTCTACTCACCGCTATTTGGCTGCAAGAATATCGTTGTTGAATTGCGATTTATAAATTGAGTTGGTGATTTAAATCTACATAAAAAACGTAAACTTATATCTCATTTAATAGTTAGCACGTTTATCAAATACTAAGGGTATCATCTATGACGGTGGTAGGCATTTATTCTGGAAAAGCTTTTAGGGAAAAACGAATAAGAACCATTTTTAGTTATATCTTTCGTGATATGCGTACCTTACTTTGGTTAGATTATCAGAGTATTTGGTTAGGATTTTATTTAAATAAATGCATTTTACTTTAAGTCAATGGAGAACACAAAAAAATGGGCTGTCCCAAAGAAGTGTCCTGGCAGCAACATTATTCAACATTTACATTAATGATCAACTCCAGCCACCAATTACTCGAAGTTTTGTCTATGCAGATGATTTAGCACTAGCAGTGCAAGCCAAAGATTTTGATACAGTGGAGGAGTGTTTAAGTAATGGTTTGCAATATTTCTCCAACTACTATGAAGCCAATCAGTTGAAACCAAATCCATCCAAAACTCAACTATGAGCCTTCCATTTACCAAACAGACATGCCAACAGGAAATTGAAAGTCTGATGGGAGGGTGTAGAATTAGATCACTATTTCAATCCAAATTATTACGGAGTTACACTAGATCGCTCCCTCACTTACAAGAAGCACTGCTTGAACACAAAAGGCAAAGTTTCAACCCACAACAATATCCTGCGGAAACTCACAGGAAACGTATGGGATGCACATCCCGCAGTGCTCTGAACATCAGCTCTTGCACTTAGTTATTCTGTTGCACTTAGTTATTCTGTTCCGTTTGGTACAAATCTTCTTATGCGAAACAAGAGGACGTAGGGTTGCATGAAACCTGCAGAATTCTAACGGGTTGCCTCAGAGTCACGCTGATTGAAAAACTACATGGTCTGGCAGGAATCGCTCCCCCTAATATAAGATGGAACATAGCTGCAATGTCAGAAAGAAACAAGGCTAATCAAAATGCTGCTCATCCCTTATTTGGGTATCAACTCCTCAGACAAAGTCTCAAATCTAGAAAAAGCTTCCTTAGGACGACAGCTGCTTTAGATGTACCGCCGAAAGTTGCCCGGCTCAATCTGTGGCGAGCAAGAATGACTCTTTTGAGTCAATGGATACCTACCGCAGAGGCACTACCACCAGGTGGCATTCTCAACTGGAAGGCCTGGACAGTGCTAAATTGGCTGAGAAGTGGAGTGGGTAGGACCAAAGATAACCTGGCAAGATGGCATTATCTTGAAGAACCTAATACTGCATGTGAGTGTGGGGCAGAACAGACCATTCAGCATTTATACAATTGCCCACAGTGCCCATCAACCAGCACTCTGCAAGACCTCCTTCGTGCCAGTGACAATGCCATACAAGTTGCTGACTTTTGGTCATCCATTGTATGAACTCTTTGGTGTTGATTGATATCATTTTATTTCTGATATTGTTATTACTGTTTCTAACAATTTGTAAAAGCAGTGTTTTTGACACGAAGTAAATAAACTTTAAATGACGAAGTCTGTAATTTCTAAAATGGATAACTGTTATTTATTTTCCTGATACATTGCACGATTAAGTACATTTCTCTGGGTTTTTAAGAAACTGCATTGTTTCTTATCGTTTGCCAAAAAAATTATTAGGTTAACTTTAACCTAGTTCTTATAACCGATACAGATAAAATAGCATAAACATTTAATACCTTTCTCCTTAGATGAATTTCTGCATCTAGTTGTCATAAATAAACAAAAAGCAACATGAAGGAACGATTGTAATATGGTGGCTGTTGATTCGCAAGTGACGGCTGGCACGTTACCGTTCTCTAGCCAATAGCTATTGACGACGTGCACAGACTCCAGACAATGCATTTTATATAAGAGGATTCTTTGGAATGTAGCAGCATACTGTCAGTGGCTTGGAGATATTTACTGTATTATCTTACGGTGAAACCCAGTACTTAGCGTCTACTCTGGGCCTGTATTTTCAATTTATTACTAGTTTTATATATAGCTAGAATTTGGTTTAACATGTCAGGTATTTAGTAAGTTATCTATCACAAAGTTATTTAATGCATACAAGCACACAAATATACAAACTACATAATTATACATATATGGATACTGATACAGGTACACACAGACATAAATACAAACACAAACAGGGCATTTCAGAATGAATATCGGGGCTTTGGGGCTCTGCAGAATTTTTATTATTTGACTTACAATTATAAATGATACATCAAATGAATGAGAAAATTAAGCAGTTTTGTTGTACGCATGTGCAGGCAGTGTTTCCTCTATCTCCTGCCAGAAAGCACTAGTAGTACACATGGCAACTGCTGAACAAAAGCTTTTAGTTTTTTACAGTTTGCAAGGTGTGAATGTGTAGTTCCAGTTCAACAAGCATTACGTATTACATTTCCATTGCAAACCTTCAAGTGATAATAACATCTGTAGATGGTAGCATCAGTTTGAACATGCCAGCTGTCTTTGTAAAGGGAAGAGTACGGGACGACCAAGCCTGACTGAAGAACATGTTGAACGATTGAGAAATTCTTTCACATGTAGATCCAAGAAATCTGGTATGAAGGCTAGTCGTGAATTAGCAATTCCAGTGACATATCGATAGTTTTAAGGATACACTTACACCTACATCCTTGTCATTTACAGCTGTTAGAAGCTCTAAAGCCTACAGTCTACCGTTTATGGTAACTTCACAAACAAAATGATGCTGCATGTTGATAAAGATTTTCTTGATCGTGTCAGTATCAGTATCAGTGATGAATCATCACTTCACCTAAGTGGAAATGTGAAAACTCATAATGTGCACATCTGGGGGTCAGAAAATCTCCACAAGGTGGTACAGCTGCAATGAGACTCCACAGAATTGAATGTTTTTTGTGCCATAACTTAGCGGAAACTTTAGGTGTCTTTCTTCTTTGGTGAAGCAACTGTAAAAGGTGTTTCTTATCTTAATGTGCTGCAAAAATGGCTCTTTCCTCAACTGCAAGATGATGAATCAGAGAACTTCATTGGCATGGCCTCCACGTTCACCCAATCAGATGCCGTGTGATTTTTGTCATTGGAGGTTCATAAATGATCATGTTTATGTACCTTCACTACCAATTGAACTACCCGACTTGAGAAACAGGATTGAAGCAGTCTTATATAGGACTCACGCAGTTGTTGCATCAATTATTCCAGACACACTGATCGAGTCATGGGAAGAACTCGCCTATCGACTGGAATAGTGTTGTGTGACGAATGGTACTTGTACATGGGAAAAAAAAATACTGTTTGATTTTCCCTTTCATTTATGATTTAAGTCAAATAATAAAGATTCTGCTAAGTCTCAAAACTCGTATGTTCATTTTGAAACAATATTTTGGTTAATTACCTTACTAACAAAGGATGCGAGATATTTGACAGGGAGAAAGATGTGTGCAGATCCAGACCTACCCCATTGTCATCATTATCATACCTATACATAAAAATACATACCCTCATATTCTCTTTTAAGTGTACCATTAAGGAACAGCTTGGGAGACACGTGTGTATGCACCATCCATTTTTTTTTACCCTAGTGTGAGGCCACTGCCAGTCTGTCACGTCTGCACTAGTAGGCAGATGGAACGACAGCTGTTTGCCCACTAAGACATGATTTCGTAGTGAACAGATAGGTCATAGATGACGGCTGAGGATGGAGCTGTGATACTGTCTGAGTACAATATTCACTAAAATAAAAGAAAAACTGTTCCCAAAAATAGTGTGTGAGGCGGAGTCACAGTAATACAGCCAATCTGCACAATTGTTAATGTCATTAGTAACCGTAAGCTATAAGTTTCATGACTGTGAGCCAACCAGTGGGCAAGAGCTTCCCTCCTAATAGTGAGATTGGAGGACATGAGTACAGATGTTTGGTCCACCAACCGGGTTGAGGTTAGCGCAGCAACTGGGCTGAAGCCCTCAAACTGCAAACCCCGACCACACTATTCTATCGTACTACTTCGCTACACCTCCGCCTTGGGATTAGGTTGGAAGAATTACCCCCCCCCCAATCTTTAGGGGGAAGGATGGACTCTCCATTGAAGAAGCACCTTCAGCCACCGGGAATGTTGCCCGGTGGCCACGGGGAACCTCGTGGCGGCGGTGCTGTCCCAACCGAGGGTGAAGACAATCCTCGCCTGTAAGATGTCCATATAGTGTACTGAAGGCGCAAGGCATTTTGCCATGGACAGCAGTCAGACGGTGGGGAGACGGATTTTCTTCGTGGGTACAACATTTGGTGGTTGCTTACCTTGAGGGGAACCAAGCTGCATAGTGCCGCCGGCCACACCGCATGTGGCGCCCTTCCATCTCATGGAGAGCGGGTCGGCCTACCAACAGGACAACTAGATTCGTGTACAATGGTAATAAAAATTCAGCGGAGGGAAACTTTTGTATCGACATTTCCTATCCTAGTGAACACCCAGAGACTGTCACTCCTACTTTACTTAGAAACTTTATGATCAGCGTTTTTTGTGTTTTAAAAAGAAAATTAATCATTGTTAATTCTCATAAAATAAAATGTACAAGTGCTTAATTAAATATTAAAATCAGATTGTGTATCTTGTTTTCACTATGTCCTATCCAGTCATATAATATGTCCCTTGACCTGGTTAAAAATTCTAATTATTAATTAATTAATGTTCATTATAAAATAAATTGTCATACAGGGAGATCTGGATGTCGCTTTTTTCATAATAGGGAACACTTCACAAGGAATCTCTGATGCCCACCTCATTTCCAAATATGAATAATTGCCCTGAAATTAATAATACTAGATAAATTATCACAGTGAGATCAGAAGTCGATCTCTTTCCATAGGAGGCTCCCAACATGGGGATGGCGAAAAAATGAGTGAATACAAAAGTTTCATCCCAATTTCAGTACTGTGTAGATGTTAAATTGTTGTTTCAGTGTAGAGTGGAAAACCAGACAGAGAAAATTGTGTTTTAAATCATGTTCTATGTTATTTACGTGATATGTTATGTCATACGAATTTTGTTTTATTTTAGTTTTGGAATGTGGATGGGAGGAATATAATGTATGCTATGTTTTTATGATCATTTGTTGAAGGACTGTTTTGTTAGAAAATGCTTGAAATATGGTGTGTGAATTCAGTCATAGTGTTCAAAAATGATGTGATGGTTTATGTTCGCTTTTGGGTTTTGTTATGTTTTGTGTCGTCTTGTCATTATTCTGGAATTTTTTGGAAGGGTAATGTTGAAACAACTTTGAAGATTGATGTGTGGGTTCTGTTTATAAAGGTAAGAATCTTTCATCTGGGCGGTTTTTAAAAATTCGGTGTTGATTTTAGAAGATCTTTTGTGACTATGCTGAGGCTGGTATGAGTTTCCTTTCTTCAATATTTTGATGTAGTCAAAATTTGTGTCTGTTTTGGTGATTGGGAAACTTAATATGTTTTACTTGTTTTCTGGGTGCAATCTGCAGATTGTTAGCGGGGATTATAATTATGGGGGTCATAAATGTGATTTACTGTGAGGTTTAATTGAATTTTGTTGTAAGCAATTCATAGGAGGTATACAAAAGTTGATGGAACATGATTGCAGGCTGAAAATGAAATAAAATGCTGCTCAGTCTGAAAAATGTACCACAATGTCACCAAGCATGAACATTTCAACACTGATAACATGCAAACATCACTGCAATGTGTTAAGCCAAGCTGCTAAAGCAAATAAAGATGTTGAACATAGAAGTGCCAAGTTGGAAGAAAAGGAAATGAATGTCAAACGCCGTCCCCAGCCGCAATGTGACTAATGACTTAAGCCACAATATCATAATGAACTTACGATATCTGAAGTAATGGTGTACTGAAATGATGTGAAATGAGGAGGATCTGGAATCAGGACAGTTGCTGCCCATTGCGAGACACCAATGTCTAAAGGCATGTGTGCATAACCTATATTGTAGTTGTTTTTTTTTTACTTATGGCTTTACGCCTTGTTGACATCGAGGTCATTAAAGGCGGGCTGGGACTGGGGACTAGGAACAGGAAGGAATTCAACTGTTGCTTTTTGGAGGAAACATCCCAGCATTCACCTGGAGAGATTTGGGGAAACCACGGAAAACCCAAATCAGGATGCCCGGATGGGGATATTTTTTTCCGCGTCCTCCCGAATGCGAGGCCAGAGCACGTATATTGAAATGTCTTGTTGGACTAGGGGAGTTATGTTAATGCCATTTCAGAGCAGTTAGTTCACAGGTTGTAAATGGAAGAATGAAAACTGAAGATAATTGATGCCTTTAGGGTTACATTAATTCCTGCTTTTCGAGCTAAAGAAATAAATGTTAATAAGTAGGCCATCCTAACCGTTTAAGTTGGAAAGCAGGAAATCGAGGTAACCGCAGTGATTACATTAGGTTTATCTACAGACTTAATCATTAGAAATGATCTAATGATAGAGAAGGAGGTCATCATGAACTGGGAGAAGTCTGTAGAGGCTATTTTTCCTGAGTTAGTATATTGGGACCAGACATAAACAGAATATGCTATCTGATTGGTACCGAGTTCACCAATTAATACGAATGAGAAAAGCAACCTGAGCAATAATCATTGTGAGACACAAATAGCGTGCTTATCTGCAATGTCAGATGAACATAACCATGTTGTGGATGCACTCTGCCATCGTGTGCATGCAAATCAGCTCCTCAACACAATGAAGTCAGAAAAAGTGAAGGAAGTGCTGCTAAGAATTTAAAAACTTTCTCGTATCACCCTGGTAAAGTATATGGTATAGTCCATAAATTCTGTGCGACTGTTACGTCACTTTTACAGGCACCAGTATACCCGGTGTCATTCAAATATTGAGAGGCAGCGCAAGAGGCCTTAGACATGCTGGAAAATGTGGGATTTATTGCACGACAATCATTCCCTCATGTGAACTCTATCACCATTCTAAAGAAAGAAGATGGGGCTGCAAGGATCTGTTTAAATTCTAGAAAGTTAATAGCCTGTTTGGAAGCAGATGGCAAATGCACTGAATGCATCCAGATTTCACGGAAAGTGGTGGTTGTCATCATTAGACATGACGGCTGGATTTAACGAAATTGAACTGGATGAAATTTGGAGATGATATACCACATTACTTGTTCCAGGTGGATTCCATTTGGCTTAAAACAATCTGGTTTATTAGAATAACGAATTCTACAATTACGCTGGAAATTAGTGAATTCTTCGCAACATATGCGGACGACCTGACAGTGGCATCACAATCTTTCACGGAACACCTGCGGCACTTGAGTACAGAGTCCCACCAAAGGTTCGGCTTCGGCCAAAAAAGCACCTTCGGCCACACATTCGGCTTCGGCCAAATTTGGCCGAATGTTTGGCCGAAGCCGAAATTTTACATCCAGCTGTCGAAATAGAACCAACTTTTACGAATACTGTCAATGTACCGCGCCAACAGACGATAGCAAAGATAAGGAACCATATGGAAAACATCATAAAAATCAGTGGGAATTCTAATTTTAAGCCAGTGTTAAATACCAAAGCTTGATTAACTTTTTTTTTTTTTTAAATCAGAGATCTAGTATGCGCCCCAAGATTTTAAAAAGGAAATTTAACAGTCTACTTTATGCGATATCGTAGAAAAAAAGTAGTGCCACCATTGCCCGATAATCATCAGATTTCTTTGCGGATTAATGTGTTACGTATGGACCTGGCCATCGTAAACATGTTTCCGTACAACCTCGTTGAAGGGGTAGCACTTCCCAGGCTTAATTTTACTGATCCTCAAACGTACGAAAAAGTAAACAGTAAAATTACATTGCTTTTAGAAAAAAACTGAATGAATCATTTTTACCATGAACATATGAAGTGATCGAGCAAACACGTTTTTCAGTGTCACGGCACATGACATTTCCAAAGGTCCCAAAAAAAAAAAAAAAAAAAAAAAAAAAAAAAAAAAAAAAAAAAATTAAACTGCCGCCCTACTCGATCCACGGTTTAAAATCAAGTATTAGACTAGCAACGAAATTATAAATACGAAAACTGAAATTTTGGCATTTCTACGTCAAAACTGTGCACTGACAATAACAAATAAAACAGATCATTTGGTTGTGGATGTTGGTGAACCTGGACCCTCCTGTTCAACATCAAATTCTACTCCCGAAAATAAATCCCTAGCAGATGATTTATGGGATACCCTTAACGAAATGACTTTGACTGAGAATGAATTAGAATATTCGGACAGCTGTCACCTGCCGTTTGAAGAACATTTTATTTGTTATTTAAAAGAACCTTTGCTGCTGAGGACCGCTATATTTTTCAATATTGGCCTTCCAGTCTGTATATTTATTTACAAGCGATAGCAACTAAATATTTATCAGCTCCCACTAGTCTTCCTGGCGAACAATTGTTCAGTGCTGCTTGTCAAATCTTTGATGGCAGAAGAGCTAATTTAAGCGGGAAAATGTTGAAAAACTATTAGTTTAGCTTATAACATCAGGCTGTTTGGCTTTGAATATTAAATCTCATTTCACTAGTGTTGATCTACTTTTTGTTTTGATTATATTTAGTACATTTTTAATTAATCTGAAACTACTTTAAAAATATTGGTATTGATTCGGTTTTAACCGAAAATTTAATATGTGATGCTAATTTAGACAGCAGAATATCATATTTTAAAAGCTAGTTTATACTAGGTAAGAAGATTGAAAATTGTTTTTATTGTTGTTAAAAAATGACAGTATTACTATACTTAAGCTAACATGTATTTGATTTACCAAAGCTACAACTCCAAAATCCACCAGGCAAATTATTATGATTTAAGTCAGGCTGTTACTGTTAGATTTTACAGTTTATTTTTATTATTGCTAAATAAAAATAAATGCATTTATTTTTGGTAAATTGCATTGTTCAAAACCTGGTTTGGTATTATATTACTGTTTTATTTTATTCTAATAAATAAATATTAAAAACTGTGTTTATAATTATTGTAAAGATGTAATTTATATCAACAATACTACATATAAAATAAAATAACAGTTCAGTATTTGCATGTCATATATACTTCGTGTCAGTGTTCTAAGACATATAATTATTTTTGAACCTTCGGCTTCGGCCGAAGGTTATCCCAAGAGCCGAACATTCGGCTTCGGCCAAAAAATACTTGAGTCGGACACTACTTGAGTATGGTATTTGAGTTAATGGAAAAACATGGAGTTACCCTCCGACCGGATAAAGCCATCATCTGGGATTTATCGTTACGCCAGTGGGAGTACAGCCAGCGGATGACAAGATTTTTGTGCCGCCAACAAAGCTAAGAGAAGTCGGAATGTACTCTTATTACAGGGCACATATACCTAATTTCTCTGATATGTTTAAAGTATTAAAAGGAGAGGTGTTGTGATATTACAGTAGCCTAGCGATCCATGATTAAAGAGTATCTGTGCATGTATCGAAAATCGACACAAAGTGAGAAGCGACAATCTGTTCTAGAATCGCAGCCCGGGAAAAGTATAGTTGCTTGAAAGTGAAGTGGTGTGTTCTTGAAGACATATTCGGGCATGTGAATATGTAATACGCGCTTCCGCGACGGGATACGAATACTGGCTTGACGTCGCTAATGTAAGACGAGCCAGACTGAGTGAAAATACTCGGAGACGTTACTGGAGAACTGATAATGTGTTATGGTGAACTGGTAATTGTTGTACAGGCATTTGATATATTGCTAGTAGAAGGAGAGTATTTTGTGATTAAACTTTCCACTCATAAAGGACTTGTAATCTTCGGATAAGTGATAATTAATTCCAGTTGGTGGTCGGCGTACTAATGTATGACACAAACTGTTGGAATAATAAAAGTTGTTCGACTTCGTACTTCCTATGTGTGAGTGTGTCTTTCTTACTGCTTATTCCTGTGAAGTTGTGAGTACTTAGCATCACAGAGAACTGTAAGTATTATTAGTACGTTCGTCAAACAGCTGGTGGCGACCAATACAAAATAATAAATTACGAAGTATCGATGCCTCCGTGAGGTAGGTCAAAGTGTAGTGTTGTAATAACCTCTAACTGTTTACTAATTAATTATAATAGGAATACACATCATATAATAAATAATGCAAAATTGATTTACAGTGTGTTAGGAATGGGGTGAAATCAAGTCACAGCCCTGAAAATATAAAAGTCATTTCAGAACTATGTATGCATTGCCCATCCTGATTTTTCTAGGGAGTTTATATACTGCGACACCTCAAAAACGTGGAATTGTGGCGTGCTCATAACAGGTAGATGATCACAACAATATGAAAGTGGTGGCCATGGAAGGCAGGTCATTGAAAGATTCACAATCTAGGTACCATACCACCAAATTGAAATTTTTGGAAATATACTTTGCTGTTACAAAATTTAGATCATACATCCCAGGGGGGGGGGGGAAAACAAAACATTGTGGACAAATCATCATGCACTCAAATTCCTGAAAAACGCCAAGTTCAGAACAGAATGAATAAAAGGGTGGGTGTTGCACCTACATGAGTATGACATCCAAACAGAGCACTATAAAGGTACTGACAATAAAGTGGCAGAATGGCTGGGTCGTCATGTTACTGATGATAAAGAAAAACAGGACACAGTTCTAAACCCAGGCGAGACATTGATTACAGCTAAGCAACGCTATGAAGGAGTGAGCCTGAAAGAATTACGGCAACATGTAGTAAACAAACAAAAGAAGCTGGAAGATATCTTGAAATTACACTCATTTTTAATGAAGGTATCCTGAGGGGAAGACATTTGTGTACATAACCTGGCTGTGATGTGTGCCATGAAGGACAATATCTGCATTAGGTGCTGGAACACAGGTGAAGGATGGAAAGTCTGGTTACCGAAAGTGCTCATTTTACCCATTATTAGGCCCTATGACAAAAGTTATGGTCATTCCGGGAGCATTAGGAACTACATGACGCTACGTCAGGAATGGTCTGGTCAAGGCTTATGAAAAGGAGCAGTTAAATTCACCAGATCATGTGATCTCTGCCAGAGGGTAAAACACCCTAAGGTAAAATACATCGGTGAATACTACCCAGTCCTGGGCAATTGGCGAGTATCAATTTTTTTGGGCCTCTCCCAAAGGCGCAAAACACTGTAAACAATACATCTTAGTTGTCGTTGATTCGTATAATTGTACACAACTGTGAAAACCTCCACGAAAGTCTGTCTAGATATCATACTAAAACAACACGTGTCCAAATGTGGAAAACCTGAAAAATTACTAACGGGGTCAATACAACAATCTTTACAATGAAGCGATGGTTAGAAGGCCTCCAAACAGTGGGAATTAAACCCATCAGGAGAGCAGAACATAATCCCAAAGGAAATTGAAGTGAGAGATTTATGAAACAATTAGGTGTATATTATAGGGAGCTTGCTGGCGAAAATCATGCTTCATGGATGAAATATCTCCCCATGATTGAAAGGTATTTTAAAGAGGTGGTTCATTGCTTCAAAAATTGTCAGCCAGCCAACATTCATTTCAAGAGAAAACAATGGACGCTAACAGAACATCTCGTTCAGCCTCCAGCGAGCAACACAATGGAAGATTGGAACTAAAGTTGGGAAAAGGTGAAAGAGTATATAATAGAAAAAGCCATTAGAAGGAAGGAAGGGGCAGACCAATGGAACACGAAAAAATTCGATGTCGGGGAGTAAGTTCTGTTAAAATGTGTCAAACCCTCAGATGCTGTGAGGAAAAAAATTTCAAAATTCTTTCACATTTACCATAGCCCATATAACATTAAAAAAATAAACAAATGGGAACAAATGTGTTCATCCTAGAGGAACAGATAAAGATACCAGTATCGAGAACACAAGCAGCTTAAAAAGATATTCCCAGCAGGAGACGGGAATGAGCCAAGCATCTTGGAGTGAATAGAAAAATTAAGGTGATCAGAAACCAAAAAAAGAATTACCTAACTAGTTATTAAACATTTAAGTAGGCGTTTATAATTTAGAACCTATTGAAACCATTCTTGTGTTTATTGTTATTGTGGCTTAAGGGCTGCATCGATAACGGGGTCATTAACACCCTAACAACAACCGGCTCAGCAATGTGGCTTAAAAGTTACAATATTACCAACTTTAGGGGGGTCAGGCATACAGATGGCAAAATTAAATAACATACCAAAATGTTGGCTGTAAATGGGCCATTAAAAATACAATATTTACAAACCATGTCTGGTTGGCTGTAAAGAGGCCAACCATATTTAAAAGATTAAAACTAATGGTTAAAAAGATAACTGTGGCTTTAAAATGGCCACTCATCCACCTTAAAACCTTAGGCTGGTCTTTCCAAAAATTTCGGGATAAGACCAGCCAGTGAACAGAATTTTAAAACTTCAGCCACATTACCAGCGTCATTATTTAAAATGAGGGACAGATCGTTGGCTAGGCCACCATCTGCCCTTAAATCCAAAAATAAAACACAGTTGAAATGTGGCATACCGTCAAAGGTAAGCCGCAAGCATCACATTCCGGTGGGTCCTCCTGGCGGAGAAGAAAGCTATGAGTGCCCTATACGGATGCAAGTAAGGAGAATCTCATTCACCTTCGCCTGCTGGAAGGAGCTGCTCCATGGCTGAATGTCTGGTTTGACCAGCCAGAGCTTATTATGCTCGACTTCCAGCCACTGCCTCTGCCATGTTTCAAACATGGTATTTTTCACCGGGTCTTACTTTGGGACCGGATCAAAGTCAATTCTGACCTTGTTGCAGGCTAACTTGGCAGCTGCATCAGCTGCCTTGTTCCCCGATTCCCACATGACCCGGTACCCAACAGAATAATACCTCCTTTCCATAAGATTGAAGTGAAAGGAGGGTATCCTGGATGTCCTGGACCAAACAGTTTACTGGGTACATGTTTGATAATGCCTGGATACAGCTGAGAGAATCACAGCATATGATGTACTTCATATCGCGACATACCTTCATATGCTGGAGTGAATTTAGCAGGGCGTAGCACTCGGCAGTGTAAACGCTGCAGCTGCTATCTAATTTGTATGTGTAAGTCACTCGAGAGAACTCTACGGAGCAACTGACTCTGTTAGCCTGCTTAGACCCATCTATATATACCGGGGTAAAATCGCGGTGCTGTTTTAAAACATCGTTAAAAGCACTGATAAATACCCTGTCAGCGGTAAACAGCTTACTGTACTGCGAGAGGTCTGAAATCATTCCGGGCCTCTTTAAAAGCGAGGGAGGAGATTTACTCCAACCCTGGTGGTAAAAAGTGGGCAGCTCACAACCATATTCTTCTAAAATAGCCTTTGTATGGTGCCTGAATGGTTTAGTTGCTCTACGGCGATTAGCATAAAGCCGTTCCAAGTTTGGTTTAATTACTAATTCATGCACGCGACTACCAGGAGTTGCGGCAATATGAAAATAGTGTCGCACCAAAAGGAGATGCCGCTGGGTGGAAAGCAGCGGCTCGCCAGACTCAGCACAGATGCAAGGTATTGGGCTGGTGCGTTAGGCACCTGTGGCGAGCCGAATTCCTGCATGGTGGACACTGTCCAGTATGCAGAGATAACTGTCCTGTGCCGAACCATACACAATGCAACCATACTCCAGCCACAACCGTACAAAGGCTCTGTAAAATTGTAGTAGGCAGGAGCAGTCGGCACCCCACGACCTGCCACAGAGACATTTTAAAACATTTAAGGCTCTGGCTTTCATGTATTTAATATGTGGCAGCCAGCTGAGCCTTGTGTCTAGAATGATAGAATGAGGCCCAGAAAATATAAAACAGTGTTCCTCAAGGTGAGGTGGGGTTCTGCTAAAAGACTTCTGCTACGAGTAAAAAGTACACACCGGGTCTTCTCGGCTGAGAAAGGAAAGCTTGTATGCACTGACCATTAATCTAGCCTGTTCAGCACGAGTTGCAACTGCCGCTCAGTGCTTCTCAGGCTAGATGATGCACAAACAATTAAAAAATCATCGACGTATAAGGAGTACCATATGGGATAAGGTTGTCCAAGGTGGAACAGAACTTCATGAATTCACACTGAAAGCGACTCAACAGATTTTGGGACTCGAGACACCAGATGAGGTAGCGGTTAACCATCTGCTCTAGTGTCTTCCCCACACAGCTTGTAAGGGCGATGCTACGATAACAACCTGGCAACAACTTATCTTCCCAGATTTTAAAATAGGGGTGAGCATTGCTTGTTTCCACGAGTCGGGGAAGTATCCCTCAGTCCGTATACAGTTAAAATTATCCAGAAGGTACTCTTTAGCATCATTATTAAGATGCATCAGCATCTGGTACTGGATCATATCAGGCCCTGGAGCAGTCTCTTTTGCGCTGTTTAATGCCGACTCCAGCTCCCAAGATGTAAATAAGCTGTTTTAGGACTCTACACCCGACGAATCGAAGCACGGCACGTGCCTCTCGGCAGCAATCCTTCATTGCTGGACCTGAGGGTCGAAACTGTTGGACGAAGAAATAGCAGCGAAATTCTCTGCCATCAGCTGTGCTATGCTTCGTTCGTCGGTAACGACACGTCCCTGATCCAGTAGTCCAGACACTGGTGGGCAGCAGCACCTTTCGGATATACGGCGAATGGACTCCCATACTTTTGATGATGTAGTGGAACGATTAATTGTGCTCACAAAGGTCTGCCATAACCTCTTCTTGCTCTCCTTAATAACACGACGCGCCTTAGCTCTTGCAATATGGAATGCTGCTAGGCTGTCAGCTGTTGGTGCAACCTAAATCGACGCAACACCCTTCCGCATCCCTGAATAGCGGGACGATACTCGTTGTTCCGCCAGGGAACGGGCATTCTTCGTAGTGTTCCGGACCTTTTCGGCGTTGAAACGTTAGTGGCTGCTCTAATCAGTTTTGCTGACATTCCATTTATGTCAGTTATTGCCTCCCACATGTTCAAACTCTATGCGCACCCATACAGGGAAGTGGTCACTTCCATGAAGGTCGCGATCCATCTCCCAATGCATGTAGTCACCAATTGAAGGAGAGCACAATGAAAGATCAATTGGAGTGGACGAACTGGAAACAGTGGTGAAGTGGGTCATTTGTCCTGTATTTAGGATGCAAACTTCCTCATGCTCCATTAATCTACCAACTACTCGGCCTCTGGGGCAACTGCTGTTGGAACCCCACAACACATTGTGTTCATTGAAGTCTCCTACGAGGAGGAATGGCCGAGTAAGCTGCCACAATATGTCAGAAAGATCGTTATAATCAACAGGCGCATTTGGTGGTAGATAAATGGAGCATACGGTCAGTTTGAGGGGACCATTTATTGTCACTGCCACTGCTTCTAGATCAGAGGTGAGAGCAATAGGTTCGGAGTGGACAGTATTTCGAACAAACACAGCCACTCCCCTCTTCGCTCGATCACCCTTTCTATAGATGTCAAACCTCTTAGCACTTTTTTTATGTATTTTTTTTTCTTACGCTTGACACTCCCTGCTCCAGGTTGGATGTGACCCGGAGCAGTTGACGCACACCTGTGGGAGGGTGCAACTAGTACCTGGCTCATGAGCTGCCTTTCCACATTTCCCACAAGTGGGGTTGCCTTTGCAGGTCGTCATCGTTATGACCAAACCACTGGCACTTAAAACAGCGCATTGGGTCCGGTACATACGGAGGAATATTGAGCATCAAATAGCCTACCTTGATGTCTTTCAGCAACGTCAGAATGTCAGGACGAAGGTAGCAGTCTACTCAAGACTGCCATTAACCCTTCTTGTGATCTGACGAACCTCAATCACTTGTTCTGCTGACCACTCCTTAAGTAGTTCCTCGGTCTCTAAATCGATTAGGTGCCAGCAGGTGACTATGCCTTTACTCGAATTTAGAGTTTTATGGAGTTCGCACTTTACTGCGAACTCCCCAAGCTTCTCAGCCTTGAGAAGGAAGACAGCCTGCTTGTAGGTGGATGTTTCCAAAAGCACTGTCCCATTCCTCAGCTTTTTGATTGATTTCAGGGTACCCACAATACCCTCTAAACCTTTCTAGATATAAAACGGAGAGACCTTTTTGAAAGATCCCTCCACCCTTGTCATTATGACAAAGGCATTATCAATTTGATAATCCTTGCTGTTGCAGCTGACATTGTCAGGAGGAGGGCTTTCAACCGCCTGTTTACCACTTCTTTGGGCGGAAGATTTCTCCTGCAGCGTGCCCAGGTCGCAGGTATAGGAAGATGTTTGGATTTTTGTGATTTTGTCCCACAAGTTTGGAGGAACCATATGTCGAGTGACCTAGAGCCCCCAGCATTACGCCAATAAGCCCAATACAACAGGGGTGCAGCAGATGCCTCTGAGGTTGTACACTAGTGGGTGGTTTGCCTCACCACCCATCCACCTCCTCGGCATGTTACTCACCTTGAGGTTGAGGGTTTTTTTTATAGAGATTTGTACCGTCCTTTTGACCAAGCCGATATCCTTGTCTCTTAGGCACACAACGGTCCAACGCCACGCCCTATTGTGGAGGTTGAAAAGTGGTAGGAATTTACGGTGTGGGAAACTTGCGGCACTCACAAGTTTCCAGCTTGGGTACCGCGGGTTCACCAAACCCGTACCTGCCATTTGCATACCAGGCCCCTGAGGGGGTGAAAGTAGATTAGGTTTCTTGAAGACCTGAATCCTGATCTGGACACGACCTCCTTAACTGGTCAAAAAATAGAAGAGGTTGAGTTTAATTGTACGAGGTAGGTCCGATAAGTACTTAACCTCTCTTCCCGATGGCGTCACTGTCGCCAGAGAAATTATTGTGTAGTACATTATCTTAGACAGCTATTGTTAAAATTTCAGCCAAATCGGAGTCATAGTTTTGTTTTGATCGCGTGTGAAAGTAGGTGTGTCCGCGGATTTTAGAAAAATGGAAAAAGAGCAATATCGGTTGGTGATTCGATTCTTGTTTTTAGAAGAAAAATTGCGCAGCGAAATCAAAGAGCGCTTGGATGCTGTTTATGGTGACTCTTCTCCTTCGATAGCAACTATCAAAAATTGGTTTAACAAGTTTCCATGTGGTCGCAAGTAGGTTTTTGATGAGCCACGCCCAGGTGTCCCGAAAACGGTTACCATGGAGGATAAGGTGACAAAAATCCACGATCCCATATTGGCAGACTGCCGATTAAAGGTGCGCAAGATTGCTGGGACAGTAGGCATCTCAAAAGACTGTATGGGTCATATCTTGCATGAAATTTTGGGCATGAGAAAGCTGTCAGCACGATGGGTGCTGCATTTGATCACTCCAGACAACAAGCACAACCGTGAGACCACTTCACAGCAGTGTTTGACGCTGTTTAAGTGCAATCCGAAGGAGTTTCTGCATCGTTATGTGACTGTCGACGAAAGATGGATCCACTGGTACACACCAGAGACCAAGGAACAGTCAAAACAGTGGACTTTACCCAGCGAACGTGCTCCGAAAAAGGCGAAGACTGTCCCATCGGCCGAAAAAGGTGATGGCCACCGTTTTCTGGGATTCACAAGGTGTGATCTATACCGACTACCTGGAGAAGAGCAAAACAATCACATGGCTTTACTACGCCAAATTATTGGGTCGATTCGACGCCGAATTGCAGAAAAAATTGCCCCATTTGGTGAAGAAAAAAGTGCTCTTCCACCATGACAACGCACCGGCTCACACCTCCACCATCGCCAAATTGCTGAATTGGGCTACAAACTACTGCCCCATCCACCATATTCTCCAGATTTGGCCCCTGTGCGACTTATTTTTGTTTCCAAACTTGAAGAAGACACTCGCCGGGCAGAAATTTGAGTCGAATGAGGAGGTTATCGCCGCCACGGAGGCCTACTTTGCAGATCTCCAGAAAACGTATTTTTTGGATGGATTAAAGAAGTTGGAGCATCACTGGGTCAAGTGTATCGAGCTAAAAGGAGACTATGTTGAGAAATAAATCGCCACTTTTCCAAAATTTCCGTTTTTTTTTTTTTTTTTATTATTATTATTATAGGCAAAGTACTTTTCGGACCGCCCTCGTATAACAGTAACGAAGACTGTTCAGTTTTCTTTCAACGCTACAGCAGTGGCACACTTGGCAAAAAAAGTGTGTTACGTGATGCTATCGGTAATCCAAAATACCAGTCAACATAATCAAACACAGTGTGTCAGGATGAGGAAAAGTTATTTCTGAAAATGATCGAGACTTACAAAACTCAGATAGGTAATCAATAGAAAGAATTGCTTCTGTACTGGTTGGATACAAGATATTTATGTAATAACGCAATACACTTCTGTGCGAGTGCTGAAACTGTGTACTATTCTTGGAAGTTGGTTCAATAGAGGTATGTAGTCAAATAAACCACTTGTAAAAACTCAAGTTGTTTAGTAAGGTTTTCTAATA
Organism: Vandiemenella viatica; assembly: GCA_031002005.1. Classification (NCBI taxonomy): domain Eukaryota; kingdom Metazoa; phylum Arthropoda; class Insecta; order Orthoptera; family Morabidae; genus Vandiemenella; species Vandiemenella viatica. The sequence continues at coordinate 209,945,875 of CM061920.1, forward strand.
AATGTATGCTCACCACAAATTGTAAATGTAAAAAGAATTGCAGTCATTGATGTTTCAAAGGATAAATGATTTGATATACAAAGAATTGTTATAAAAATAAATAGATAGCTGGAAATATAAACTGAGCTTTTCAGGTAAAGTAAGAATTTTTAATGTTTTACATCAATTTATTTTCATTTTTCACTGTTTAATTGTCGATATAACATTATAGGTAAGTGATAAGTGTAATGTTTATGTGAAACAGTTAAAAACGTACTTGATCTGGTATCACTCCACACACGTTCAGAGAACAGAAGCGGATGCTCAAAGAAAATGCGCTTATGAATCACGTTAAATGGCGTATTAACTAGTATAATTGAAAACAAGGTAGTTTTCTATAATTTTGGTAGGTAAACTGATAAAATGGGAGATAGCAAGGCAGGGTATAATTAAATGTTGATATGGACGGTGCAATTGAAACTTATTCTGTAGAATAATTTTAAATTATCCGAGTGGTGGGCTAAGTTGTAGAGTATTGATAAGGAACAGTTTGAGAGACATGTGTGTATGCGCCATCCATTTTTTATGCCTAGTCATATCTGCACTGGTAGGCAGATGCGACAACAGCTGCTCGCCCATTAAGACATGATTTCGTAGCGAACAGATTGGTCATAGTCGATAGCTGAGGACAGAGTCTGAGTACAGTCTTCATCAAAATAAAAGAAAAACTTCTCCAAAGAATAATATGTAAGGTAGAGCGACAGTAGTACAGCCAATGTGGACAATTGTTAATGTCATTAGTAACTGAAAGCTATATGTTTCATGACTGGGAGCCAACCAGTGGGCAAGAGCTTCCCTTGTAATAGTGAGATTGGAGAACAGCAGCCAGACAGTGGGGAGATGGGTTTTCTTCGTGGCTACAACATGAACCAGAGGACATATGGTGGTTGCTACCTTGAGGGGAGCCAAGCTGCATAGCTCCGCTGGCCACACCACATAGGCGACCTTAGTGGGTCAGCCCACTGTCAGGATAACTAGAGTAATCTACATTGGTAATAATAATTCAGCAGAGAGAAATTTTTGCATCATCATTTTCTGCCCTAGTAAACGCCCTGAGATTGTCACTCCTGTTTTACCGAGAAACTCTACGATTAGTGTTTTCTGTGTATAAAAAAATAAAATTACACATTGTTATTTCTAATAAAATAAAATGTTCAAGTCCTTAATTAAATATTAAAATCAGATTTTGTATCTTGTTTTCACTATGTCCCATCCAGTCATATAATACATCACTTGACACAGTTAAGAATTCTAATTATTAAATAATTCATGTTCATTGCAAATTATCATACTGTGAGATCTGGATGTTGCTTGCCTCATAATAGGGAACACTATAAGGAATCTCTAGCGCCCACCTCATTTCCAAATATGAGTAATTACCTTTATATTAATAATAGGAGATAAATTATCAAAGTGAGATCAGGAGTCAATCTCTTCCTATAGGAGACACTTCAACTTCTACACATACATCGATCGATACATGTAAGTAAATTGGGCTGGGATGTGACCACATCTTTTCCCCTGCCATATGTCTCGCCTCACATGGTTAAGACTCGTGTTGAAATATTGTTTTTTCTTTGCTGTGTGTTTTTTTGTGTTGCTGCCCTCCTCCCTTCAACTTTAGTGAGTGTTGGCTATATTTTCCCTTTCTTTTCCATGTAAATACATACATATATCTATGAACCATATAATTACTTTTGTAACTATTTTCACTATACCTTACTTTTACACGCTTTTGTTATTTACTCCTGAAATAACCACTTTGGAGTAACTAACCCCCCCTCCCCCTGCCCCAGAAATGACTGCAGAAAGTAGAATTTTCCTGCTTCTTCGGCTTATCAGGAGTTCTCTCCTCTGGAATTCCTAGAGAATACAAACTAACTTTTTCTCTATTACATCACTAATTAGTTCACTTGGTTACTTGTCTTTTAGGATGATTGCTTGGTCAATAGTCGATATGGGTTGAATCTGTTTTGAAATACTAGAAACTTTTCTTTGACTGCTTGAGAGGACAGGTTGTAGAGAGCCTATGATTTTTGGTCATTTTATAGTATTTGCTGGTAGGAAGTGCCTTGTTCTACTGTTAAAGCACATTCCCACACAAAACAATCCAGAGTGCTCTTATTTCTGCAATCACAGTTGTTGTTGTCCTAATATCATTCTTTGCAGTTGGCTGTTGTAAGTACAAGACCTGTTACATTATAGGGTTCTCAATTGATGGGTGAACACCCCTCCTCTCATCAGGGGAACATGAAGACATGTCAGTGGGGGGGGGGGGGGGCAGCATGTGTGGACTCTACATTATGAGAAGTAGTATGTATCTTCGCCGCCTCTTAGAGTTGAAAACCTTTATTTTAACAATCACGTACTTAGTAAATTTCCTCTGAGATGTCATTGTTGGCACTGAAAAAGAGGCATTTGCCTTATAAATAATAAAATTGTTGCTGGGGGAGTGCAAGGGGGGGGGGGGTGGCATGAGGCAATTTATCATGAAAAACTTTGGAAATACCAAAGTTACATAGAGCACTAGTCCCGCAGATGAAGTTACAAAACTTTCGAAACACTTGGAAACATATTGCAGGTTCTTTTTCTTGTTGTGCTGGTGTTCTAATTCTGCTACCATTCTTCGAACAATAATCTAATTATCTTTGCAGCTGATGTTGATCCCACGATTTTCTCACAACCTGTTCTAGATTTCCTGTCTGAACCAGCATAATGCTCCTTGCTTTCAAAATTCTAGGTCTGGCGGCCACAAGCCAAATGCCATGATTTGCATGCCTGTAGTTGATTTGTAAGCACCATTGAGCCTAAGGAGAATTCTTCTCATCAATGGTGCAATAGAGCCCAGATGTTGACAGCATACCCTACTATTTTAGTTATGGCTTATGTCTTTTTGACGTTGAGGTCATTAGAAGCAGGAAAAGACTGGGGGCAAGGAATGGGATGGAATTAGGCCATGGCGGTTTGAAGGAAGCATCCTAGCATTCATCTGGAGTGATTTGGGGAAATTATGAAAAACTCAAATTTGGAAGCCCGGACGGGGATTCTAACCCACGTCCTTCTGAATGCAAGGCTGCAGCATCATCGCTCACCCCACCACTCTCAGTGACATATACTACAACTGATTTGAATATTTTACTGTGGTACATGAGAATAACCAGTGGTGATGGTTGGAAATGTCTTTGCCCATAATGATAAATGTATTCATGAGTGAGGTGGCTCTCCAACATACTTCCTCTATATGGGCCATAAAATTTTACCTTACATTTAACTTCACACCAAGTGGGCATCCATTACTTGAGCTGAAATGGGGCTGGGGAAAAAAGGGGGGCTGGTGAAATCACACCACCCTTCAACGAATAGTAGAGCTAAAAATAATAATAATAATAATAAAAGACAACAAACAAACAAAAATGTTTCCAAAATTTAGCAGTCAATCTCATGTTTGGGGGGACATCCCCTTATTGTAACTCCAGCTATCTTGATGGTTGTAATGTTTTAAAAAAATGCCTTTCAATAACATACAACAAGTTTTTACAATCTCAGCTTTACTTGTCAATACCATCAACTGAGTTCATGCAAAACCTATGCACTTTTTGCCTTGGTGTCAACTGGCAATACTAGATCATTAGCAAAGGCAACAAGTCCTAGAATTTCAAGCATTCTTTGCGGCCTTGTCATATCTGGTTCCAACCCAATGTTAAAAAATTTCAGGCCACATATTGATCCTTGTGGGCAATCCTTGGTCAGCTTTTTCTCAATAAATGCTACAGTACATTTTATTATAACATAATTGTTGTCATAATAATCTTTAAGCAAATTTTACAAATTATCTGGACAGTTGATTTCTATAAGCCTTACAAAAAGTCACCCCGCTAAATAGTATCAAGCACCAGGGATATATTCACAAGAATTCCTACCATGTATTTCTTGCCTAATCTCTGTATTAGATGCATCGTTCGATTGCTGATTAATTGCATCCTTAGTTGATCTGCATGTCCTGAATCCATATTGCTTGCACTACCTCCAAGATATTGATGTCTGAAATGTGTATGGAGATATTAAGAAATATTATATGAACCTAAGGTGAACCCTGATTGCAACATTTATGAAAATCTCTTCTAATGAATCAAGCAAGCAAGTAGCCTGCCAATTACCATTGTAATTATGTACAGTGGAAAATCAAATTGTGATGAAGTTGAAGTAAAAATAATTAAAAGTCTGAAAAATGTTCAGTTGGTCAGGCTGATGATTCAATGAATTCAACAAATATACAAAGGAGACTGGGGAAACTTAATTTCCATGAGAAGTGGTTTAGAGTGTTAAACACTTAAGTATAATTCTGCATCAGTGAGAAATAAATGTAGATAAACCTTGACACTTAGTGCTCTGTATAAATCAAACAATTACTTACAATATAATGGGCACAACAGTCAAAAATTTCTTTGTAGCTGTGAACTGCTCTCCATAGTCAATTTGTTCCCAGTGAGTAAGTTCTCTGCTGTCTCCCTGATCCTGTGGAACCCATGGCGAACCTTTCACAAAATGCAGAAAGAAGAAGTGGCACTAGAAAAAAAATAACAACATAAGATCTTAAGTATCTTAACAAGCCCATATGTGGATACATCCTAATGAAATAGATGATTGGAGGAAATGGGTGCCAGACTTCTGTAAAACTGTGCTTTCCAATAGATCCATAGCTTAAAATTAAAACTTATTTTCTGCTAAATGATCCAACAGCTACACTCTTAAACTTTCAATGCCCCACTCTCAATACATTTTTTGTCAAATGCAGTACTGTCATGTTGGAACTGTTTACATACAGGAACTTTCCCCATTCACTCAAACTCATATCTTATCTTATCATCTCCAGTAAATTACTTCTTGAGGATCAATAGCTCCTCAGTTTCAAGTCAATGGTTCCAAAATTTTTACAGGCCTCTACATGGGAAGCTATCACTGAAAGAAATTTCTATGTATTTGTGAAGTACGCCAAGAATACTATATTTTTCCATATTCTATTTTAAACTGTATGGTTCTTTAAATTCATTATTTATTCACACATAAGAGTCAGAAGGTTTAACTTTCACAAGGCAACAATGACCCTAATTTCACTGCCTGTCGTTCTTTCTTTCTAAACATCGACCATTGTGGGATGTTGCAGGTTCAACTACCCCCCTGGCCACCCAGATTTTAGCTTACCTTGGTTTCCTGAAATCACTCCAGATGAATGGCGGGATGATCCCATCAAAAGGCCATCATCATATTTCTTTCCCTTCCTTGTCCCTCCCCCTCCCTCACAACAAATAACAAAAAGCCCGAGGCAAAAAAAAAATCTAAACATTCCCATAAATATCACCACAAGATATGTTAAGAGCCATCTCTTATGATCAGCAATCCGTGTGCTCCCTCATGTTCACACAAGCGTACAACTACAAGAAACAAACCATCTTTGCTACAACGCTCCCAACATTCCAAAGGTTACTTGCTGCAGAACCTGAAATCAACAGTAACCATATACTCTTAACTCACCTTTCTTTAGGCTTCAAACAGAACCCATCACCTTCAGTATGATTTTATAGATACTTGACCCAAAAATGTGACGCCTTCTCCCAAAACAACTTTCCATTGTTCCTGCCCCTTACACATTCTTCAGCAGACCACCAAACATCAATAATAAACCTATCTCACAAATATTAACATTTCACGGGTCTTCACTTGTGATAAACAATCCACATATTTCAGTTACAAACACTGAGGAATCCATCCCCATCTACAAAATTGTCATCATGACCACAACTCACTTGGGATTACTGGAGATCGCGATTCCGCCAGGAGTTGTCATAATACTGCAGTGGTCAAACGCAAGTCTCCACTATAAATTATTCCCCAAGTACATTTAACAGTTTCATACTGGTCCAGGCTGTATTACAACCTAATTTGTGCTTGAAAATAATGGTCCAGGCTGTATTACAACGGAATTACTGTTTGATAATAATACGTCTTGCGACTGACTACATCAGTATTCCAACGATATTACTATATGTTGTTGTAGCGGAATCGCGATCTCCAGTAGACCCACTCACTTTATATACCAACCTACCTGCCTCCATTCTCCCAGCTCCTGTATCAGTCTTAGAATAAACTGTCTATCACAATAAATCAACAATCAAATTGTTTGCACCAAAAATGAAGGGCATCCAGATGCTGTTTACTCTAGCTATCTAAAGTCCAATAACCTCACAAACTGCTTCAGAGTTGGTTCCATCAGATTCTGCCCTGTAGCCATCACTTTCTCCGACTCCAGAAATAAAACTGACAAGTCAACTTGCCACCAGACACTCTTCACGACCTGTATCTTTGATGGTATCCCTTCCTCTACCCCACGTCTCAGAAACTTATGATTTTATTTAATTTAATAATTTACTTTTATCAACATTCTCCTCCTATACACCCAAAATGGCTGTACAAGTAGGGCCACATTGAGGCTTTGTGGGCCCTTAGGCTAGGCTATAATTGTGGTGCAAGCCCGTCGGCAGTGATGTAACAATTTATGGGTGACGTTCTCCTTTTTTTTTTGCTCTACTACTGGCCTAGGCATGGGCCCCTCCGACCGATCATTGGGGATCCTCTGACAGGTTATTTGGGGGCCTCTCTGGCTGTGTGGGCCCACCATTTTGGTGCGGACCCCTAAGCTAATGCATACGTAGCCTATGGTTAAATGCAGCTCTGTTCACAAGGGAAGATGCTATGGATGCAACGCCAATAGTAGGAAAACACAAATGTAATAAATACAACCCTTAGGCCGTATCCAGAAAGAGCTCCTTAGAAGAAAAGTAACAAATTTGTGACTGAACCACTTTTTTTAATGGCTTTATGCTTCATCGATGTCGAGGTCATTAGAGGCGGGATGGGACTGGGGGCAAAGAACAGGAAGGAATTTGGCCATGGCCTTTTAAAGGAAGCATTCTGGCATTCACCTGGAGTGATTTGGGGAAACCATGGAAAACCAAAATCTGAATTCCCGGATGAGGATTCCAACGACCATCCTCCCAAATGCGAGACCAGAACGTTAACCGCTCACCCACCGCTCGATATGACTGAATCAATAAATTAATTACTAAATGGTTAGTGACTCAGATCCACACACAAAGCTATTCTTTAGTGAAAGAGTTCTCCAGTAAGAACCGTAACAAATTTGTGACTTTTATAAATTAATTACTAATTGGTTAGTGGCTCAGGTCCACACACAAAGCTATTCTTTAGTGAAAGAGTTCTCCAGTGAAGGGCATCATATGTTGTGGATAAGCTGCATTTACAATGTCAAGTACTGACTCAAGAGATGAAGATTTTATTTTATTGTTTCACTAGAAGAAGGCACTGGGTTCATCCATAAAAAGGGGAGTGGGGCAGGGAAACACTCACATTCACTGCAGAAAGGAGCTTCAGCAAACAAATCATCTCTTTCTATCAAATGTCTAGACAGAATTTTGTGTGACTGACAGCTCCTATCATTAGACATCAAGATACAAATGTGAGAGAATTTGTTAGTGCTGAAGAAAGAATACTAATAACATTCAGGGAAGAAAAACCAGTTTTATTTAACAAATAATTTGGTGTTTCAAATTTACTTGTTGGGAAGTTACTATTGTAAAATTTCACAATGAAAATTTTTAGATAATGCAATTTGCATGTTTATTATTGCATTTCACACAGTCAGTTTTTGCTAAGGTTCATAGTTTTCAATAAGTGCTTGATGTGCAACCTCATAACATTCATTTACTGGTGTAACAGAATTTGATTTATCTTAAAGATATTGAACAGATTTGTGGTGAGGGTTTGCAGTTGGCGAATGGTCATAAGAGTCGCCTTTCAAGTTTTTAAAGATATGACACTTCTATTGTAAAATTTGTCACTTGTTATTGCTAAAAAAGTAGCCGCTCAGGATTTGGCTGAATAGTTTGTTTTCAGTGAAAATTTAAGAAACAATGTTGTTAAAAAAGGAAATATCATTTAAAGGTTTTTGGGATAATTTTTGTAATATTTTAGTACAGGCCTAAATCAACAACAATGCCTCAAATAGCTTCTCAGACTTTGGTAATCAATCACCATTGAAAAGAATGCTTGAAATTGGTTTGCATAACTTCTTCCCAGTCGGGCTCTCATCAACGATGAATTTTCTGAATGTAAACCGAAACCTCCCCCCCCCCCCTTTTTTTACATAACCATTGAGCAGCGAAAAAGATTGAAGGTCAAAAACAATTGGAGTAAAGAAATGTTCAAAAAATATGACCGAGCTAATCAAAAATCTTTGGACAAATCGTAACAGAACACAAAACTTGGATATCATTGCCCATATTCACGTGACATATCAACTTACATGTTTTTGTTCCTTTCTGTTAAACAAAAAATGTGTGAACTGTGATGAATACATTACAAATCAAGTTTTTGACTTGCGAAAATCAAAGTGGAAAAAGTATTTTGAGAATTGGTTCTAACACACACAAAAGTTCATAAATCTTATAGGCAAAAATTTTCAGCACTAAAAAAGTTTATCTTTTACTTGTTTTTACAAAATCCTTATAGGTGACCCTTACATTAGAGGGTGACTCAAATATTATTGAATTAATTGATGCCAAGGAAGAAGGGGGATTGGGTGTTGTAATCAGAATCTTGCCAATGGTTTCAAGTCACCTTCTCTTCAATTGCCATGCCAACTTTTTTTTGCCCTATTCACTCCCAGCTTTAGCTGCAATATCCTTCCTCTAAATCTGTAGTTATACTGCACTGGCAATTTTTCAATCTCTTCCACAAGTTTTTTCTAAATTTGTTTACTCATACATACGAAAACAACAAACAATAAATTGAGAACGGAACTCACAAGTGACTAGCTCAGTGAGTCATTTGGAACTAATTAAAAACAAGATTTTTTTTAAATTACTCGGAGCAAGGAATGTGAAGTAATTCACCCATGGACTTTTTCAATAAACCATCCCAGAATTCGATTGGAATGATTTGGGGAAACCATGGAAAACCCAAATCTGCATAACTGGACAGTGATTTAAACCCAAGTACTCCTGAATGTGAGGCCACAGCATTACCACTCATCCACCACATTTGGTAACTAGTTACTAATGTGTTACTGATAGTGCCTGTGTATGGCATTCCACTGAATTATGTAGAAAGTGACTCACGAGTGATTGTCCAGTTATAACGTTTCTTGTCAAAACTATTAATGGATATGTTTAATCTAGAGAACAAGGTTAGAAAACTATTTTTACTAGCTATTCCCAGTTGCAACATACTTTATAGTTCGATTTAAAGGCTGCCTATGTAGAAGACAGAAATTCTAATTACATTAGTTTTTCAACCATAATAGTTTTTTTTTTGCATTCATTTTCACTGTTAGAACTTAACAGGAGAAGCATTTTAAAGTGCATTTATCATACCCAGAAAAATTTAGTTTAAGAGATAATTCGATTTCGTGATGTCTTTCAACCATGCAGTCAAAGTGAGCGAGCTGAAAATTTGAAATAACTAATGAATGCATTAAGTTACAGTAAAGCTTTTATCACCAATTGTAATCAACACCTAGAGTATTTTGAACATAAAATCCAGCAATTAGGTAGACAATAATCAGGGTTTAAAAAAAATGAAATTTAAACTAAAAGAGATAAAGGCAAGAAATTAATATCAGAGATTAGAGCAAATTAAGAGGCTTAAAATGATATACTGGTTTCTGAAGAAGTTTAAAGCATCTGTGAAATACATGAGATTTTGGAAATGGATTGTTGTGATTGTTAAGAAAGGCATCTTGACTGATGATGTAAGAGAATTTAAACGTAATTTAACAGAAATCTTTTTTAATACTAAACTAAGTTAAAACAGATAGGATAAGATATTAGGAAGACAATATAGTAATGATGATTCAAACTAGTAAGTACTTCATGAGATACAAATTTTCAAAGGTTTTTGGTGACGTCACAGAATCTACCAATTCAATAAACAGATGGCTAGCTTAGGTTCACTTTTTCTGTAAGTTTTGTAACGGTCAGATCGTGTCACAGAGTGAATAGCTCCACGTGGTTGGTAGCCATAGTGTATCTTGAAATGTCGCAATCATACTTCCATATAAATAAGGGGGCTTGATGAGAGATCATCTCTTCTCGTGAGTGTGCTAAACCTGCAATCTTCTGTGGAACTGTTGTCCTATTGCTTTATCCAAAATTCTGGTACCGACATTGTAAAGGAGAACTTTTGGAAGAATATAAATCTTTTGTGACTTTAAGATTGTGTTCAGTGAACTTATTTCGATATTTCCTTTCATGTTTGGGGTGTAACAAGCGTATGGAGACCGGATCATTTAATTATAATGTGTAGCAGAGGCTACGGACATGAAAATTGTTACAAGTTAAGACAATAGGCTGTTTAGTAACCCCCCAAGCGATTTCTGTTGCCTTAAACAGTAACTTATATCACCAATTCTTATTAGTTAAAGGAAACAAAGAAACTGCCGCGAGGCACTGAAAATAAGATAGGATAGGGAAAATAAACAGTTACCCATCACTTACCACAGATGAAGGCAGGAGGGCGAGACACGTAAAAACACAGAAACACACGAATTGCACAATATTTCGAACTTAGTCTTACTCATGTGGGAGGCGAGACATATGGCAGGGGGAAAGATGTGGTCACATCCCAACCCTCCACATGAATGAATCTTCATGTGGCGGGTTGGGATGTGACCACATCTTTCCCCCTGCCATATGTCTCGCCTCCCACATGAGTAAGACTAAGGTCGAAATATTGTGCAATTCGTGTGTTTCTGTGTTTTTACGTGTCTCGCCCTCCTGCCTTCATCTGTGGTAAGTGACGGGTAACTGTTTATTTTCCCTATCCTATCTTATTTTCAATTCTTATTAGTGCAATGGAAAGAGGAAGAGGTACTGAGTAAATGGAAAGAGTACTTCAAAAACCTGTTGGAAGGAACAGAAGGAAACCAGGAAGCAACCAAAGACAAAGATAGTGGAACAACCACTTTAGAGAGGGTAACAGAAGAATTTAGCATGCTGGAATTAGAATTGGCAATTGCATACATAATTTTTCTACACATGAATACGATCAATGAAGTCAAACGTCAGACACCCATCTTACTAGGACCAACGCAAAAATGTAATACTTCCATAGCAAAGTATATTTTATTTTTCTCCAACACCCAGTATTTTGTTCGCTTACCCTGAACACACTCATTACTGGACATGATTTCTTTCATATACAAGGCTAGTCAAAATGATTGCAGTGATTTCAGAAAATTACTAGATATTTATTAATCAACATATATTTACAAGATTATACAGATATACAAACAACATGTGAAAGTTTTTTTATGTGCACCTTTAGTGACTCTGCACACATCAAGTCTATAATCGAGTACTTCCCATACCCCGATGCAGCATTTCTCTGTTAATGAGAGCAAATGCATTGGTGATGTGAACCCGCAGGTCTGGCAAATCTACTGGTGGCACAAACACTGTGTCTTTTATGAAACCCCAAACAAAGAAGTCGCAGGGGGTTAGTTCGGGGGAATGAGGAGGCCATGACATCAGCTGATGATCAGCATCCCCAGCACGATTAATACATCTGTTTGGAATCCTGGTGTTTAGGAAATTACGGACAACTAGAGAAAAATGGGGTGCAGCACCGTCCTGCTGGAAAATGAAATCTTCACTGTCAGCTTCCAGAAATGGCATGAGCCAATTCTGCAACATTTGCAGGTAGATTTTCCCTGCGACAGTCACCTCATTAAAGAAAAAAGGCCCATAAAGTTTCTTTCGTGAGATCGCGCAAAACACGTTCACTTTGGGAGAGTAATTAACGTGCTGCAAATAAGCGTGGGGGTTTTCAGTCTCCCAAATGTGCACATTGTGCCTGTTCACTTTTCCACTCACATGAAAAGTGGCCTAAATTCAAGTTTGTCTGCGAATGTTTTGTCTTGTTCTAGACATTGGGAACAGAATTAAAAACAAATCACTTCATCGTTGTGCGACAGTGCTTGTAGCAATTTTCACCTGTAAGGCTTCATACACTGTCGCTTCCGTAGGATTCTCTAAACGATCTGTGGAATACCTAACTCCCTGCTCGCTCGAGGAGTAGACTTCTGTGGGCTACGAACGTAACTGGCGTGCACAAGCTCAACGGTTTCTCCAGACACATGAGGGCGACCCGTTGTTTTACCTTTACAAAGGCATCCCGTGGCTTTAAACTGTTGATACCAATGGTGAATGGTGTTAGCATGCGGGGGATCCTTGCAAAACTTTGTTCTAAAGTGTAGAAAACACTCTCGGGATTCTAGCCGCGTCAAATAAAAGTCGACTGGCGACGTTTCGAGAGCCGGCACTGCTCCCATTGTCAAGCCCTGCTTAACTAACGAAAACTGCCTAGTGGCACCAGCCTGGCGATTGTAAGGAAGAGGATTCGTCAAACTCGCCGTGACCTCGACAAAAATGCTAGAGAACTAATGGGACGCCATTTGCTATTAGCAGCAGCCCTCTCGCCGATGGATTGGGAATGGGTCGACAACTTCACCACCGGACAACAGAATTCTATATTAAGGACGGCCACGCGCAGGCAGTGCTGTAAATTCAACTGCCTGTCGCGTGATCTGCGCGACACCCGGCTACCCGAAGACAGACAAACCGTGATTAACCTATCGGGGAAAGAAATTGACGAAGGTGCTATCTCAGCCATGAAGAAAGGATTGAACTTCGCACCGGCTCCACGTTCCTTGCCTATCATGAACATCATCAGCGGAGTGGAACAAGCTGTGCGTAATATTCCAACGGACGCAGCGGAAGAGGTACGTCGGGAGACAACGCGCATCCTGACGAGGGCCAGACCACCTAAGCCCAATATGACCGCAGCTGAACGAGCTGGCTTACGTGTTTTACGGGAAGACACCGAAATCGTGGTTTTACCAGCTGACAAGGGAAATTTGACCATAATTCTGACCAACACTGACTACCACCAGAAGATGTGTGAAGTTTTAGATGATGAGGCATACCGTGTGCTTCCGCGCGACCCCACGGCACGGACAGTCAGAAAAACCAATATTTTAATAAAAGAAGCTGGATTGGCGGAAGAAACAGTGAAGAATTTGGCAGTCCGAGCCCCAAGACCACCAAGATTGTATGGCCTACCAAAAATACACAAAGAGCATGTTCCGATGCGGCCGATAATTAGTGCCATAGATTCGCCGACGTACAGGTTGGCCAAATACCTCACACGTCAGTTAAGTCCGTTTGTGGGTCAATGTGCACACCACGTTAAGAACTCTGCTGCGTTTGTGGAAGTGGTTAAAACAATGAGACTAGAGCGTGACGATATTATGGTCAGTTTGGATGTCACATCGTTATTTACGCGGGTGCCATTAAGGGAAACAATAGAACTATTTAGTGAACATTTTGACCAAAAACTTGTGGAATTATTCAGACACACGCTCACGTCGACGTATTTCGTGTACCAAGAAAAATATTACGAACAAATGGACGGCGTGGCCATGGGGTCCCCGTTATCCCCAGTGATTGCCAATTTTTACATGGAACATTTTGAGCATGTAGCTCTTGATGCGGCCCCTTTAAAGCCCAAATGTTTTTATAGATTTGTTGACGACACATTCCTCGTGTGGCCTCATGGGATACCAGCCCTATATGAATTTGTGAACTATCTCAACGGCGTTCACCCCAACATCAAGTTCACGATGGAAATCGAAAAAGATGGCGCACTTCCTTTTCTGGATGTATTGGTACGTCGAAAGCCGAACGGAAGGTTGGGGCACAGTGTTTATAGAAAACCCACACACATTGATCGTTATCTAAACGCCCTTAGTTTCCATCACCCATCTCAGAAGCGCGGCGTACTGAATACGTTGGTCCACAGGGCAAAGGCGGTATCCGACAATCAGCATCTACAAGAAGAGCTGCGACACTTAGCACGCGTGTTTAGGGCCAATGGTTATAGTTCCAAAGAAATTCGACATGTGATTATCGGAAGAAGAAACAAAAACAAAACGGATGACAGGGAACAAGAAAACCCCACGTGCCTTTTTGCCCTTCTGCGGAGCGGTGACCTCAAAAATAGCCAGGCTGCTCAACAAGCAAGGCATCCGCTCCATCTTTTGGCCCCCGCCTAAGATCCGTCAGTTATTACGAACCCCGAAAGATTGTATAAATCTCCGGGCCCCTGGAGTGTATAAAATTCCTTGTGAGTGTGGCTCTTCCTATATAGGACAGACTTTGAGAACGATCGATGAAAGGCGCAAAGAGCATATAAGATACTTTAAGTTGGGGCAGAAAGAAAAATCGGCTATAGTAGAGCACACCCTTGAAAACTGTCATGAGCCGTGCTTTGACAAGACGACACGCCTCTGCCATGCTAATAATTTTTGGGATAGTGTCGTGAAAGAGGCGATTGAAATCAGAGTTAATAACAATGTGATAAATCGGGATCAAGGACTTAACATAAGTCAAACATGGAGGCCAGTTATTAGACAATTACGAAACACACGGGAACGGACCATATTTGGGCATAACAACAACCGGAACATGACGTCACCAAGCAGACCCGCCCTCCGCGCGAGTTCCCCTCCTCTCCCGCCCGGTAGCCCTATATAGAGACTACCGCTAGGCAGTTTTAGTTAGTTAAGCAGGGCTTGACAATGGGAGCAGTGCCAGCTCTCGAAACGTCGCCAGTCGACTTTTATTTGATGCGGCTAGAATCCCGAGAGTGTTTTCTACAGTGCTGCCACCGCGAAAACGTTCACAGTTTGTTCTAAAGTGTTGCTGAACAGTTACCACAGACTGAGTCGAATGAAATTCGAGAACAACTTACGCTTTCTCACTTTCAGCCATCTTGCTCTCTAGCGCTCTAGTGGCCACCGCGGGAAGCTTGCATTTAGTGCAATCGAAACTTGGAGAGCCACTTGTCTTATAACAGCAAACCCCATCATCGTACCTATAACAGGACAGCCAAAAGAAAAATCGTGAAATCGCTGAAATCATTTTGACTAACCCTGTATAATATATTTTTTTTAAATTAAAACTTAAGGTAAAAAATGATAATAAGGGAAATGGTCAGAAGTTTCAAAGAAAACAAATAATTGTTATATGAAATTACATTGATGGTCCAGTAAGGACGTACTGAGAATGAATTGTGCCTTTGGTTTGAAATTTGTCATACACGATCCTGAGGACTTGAGTTTCAAGAAAAAGAAACAAAAAGAGAAACATAGCTTAGACATGATTTCCCACTGAAGTTACCGTATACAACAGATTTCGCAGTACAATTTGTCCACCTATCTACAAGTCAGGTGGCAATGACAGGATCTGGAAATTCCTCATGTCTAACGCTACAAAAGCTGTGGGCATTTTGAAACAGTACTTAAAACGTCCTGTACCTAGGACCATTGATCATCGAAGGACGGGTTATTTTACATCATTAGAACAAATTTCGTGGCATTAGTAAGCACATTTATCTAAATAACATGGAACAGAAATTTCAGACCATAAAGCAGTGTAATTTAAGAAAATGTGCATATTAAGGCTACAAAATATATAATATTGATGTAAAATAGCTCAAAATGTGGATAGTAGCAGACATGTTACTAAGCAACAAACACATTGTTTTACATACAGCACCCGAACATGTTCACTGGGGGGATTACTGGAGATAATGATTCCATGAGGAAATGATGTCAGAATACTGTAGTAGTCAAATGCAACACAACGCTAGAAATACATTTTGAAGTAGTTTAAACCGTGTAATGCTGGTCCAGGGTATATTACAACCAAAATTACTGCTTGAAAATAATGGTCCAGGGTATATTACAACTTAATTACCACTGGAAAATAATACACCCTGCGACTGACTACCACAGTATTATGATGCCATTAATCAGTAGTGTGTAATGCTGTTGTGGCGGAATCGTGATATCCGGTAGGCCTCATACAGAGTCATGATTTTACTTTTGTTGCAGCAGAGTGAAGATACTTTCATTGCCATCAAACATGTGTTCTGAATGCCAGCCGAACTATACTGGTAACATTATTGCATATCGAAATTTTTTGTGGCATCTTTTTGTTTTCATGTACAATTTTTCTCAGAAGGAATGTTCCCAGGTACGTGTGTGACAAATTTCAAACCAAAGTCACAATTTTTTCTCTGTACGAACATATTGCACCAACGACAAAAGTTACCAAGTTGAAAATTTATTTGAAAAAGTAAAAGAACTTTTGGTAAAAATTCATTAAATCCGAAAGTGTGTAGGGAACTTGTCATTGCATTTATTAGATTTAATTTTTACTTATATATCTACAGTAATTGCAAACAAGCGGTATTTACCACTGATAGTAGGCCTATAGAAGGCATACAGCCGAATTAAACGCGATCATAAAATACAAATAATGGGCACGGGGAAAATGGGGGGGGGGGGGGGTATAGGTGGTTCAAGTTTACGTCGCGATACACGACGTCGCTAACTTAAAATAAAATTATTGTATCAATGCGCATGTGATTGAGACTTTGACTTTGTAGCACCAATATTAATGGAGATTGTGGTTAGTTTGAAATTCAGCCTGGATCAGAATGAAAGCTGAACTTTCTTGTCACAGCAAAAGGCACAAGGAATTCAGTTATTTTCTTAAGCACTATGTCACGTTGTGACCTCATGTATCGCGACGTAAACTACTCCCGTATAAGTTAGAATGAACAAACAAGTTGACTATTTTCCCGCAATCACACAAATTTCACAACTCTGCTGACTGACATATAATGCGCAGTTGGTTACAGTGGGATGTAATATAAGTCCATATGCCTCGATGGATATTAAATTGTGACAGTCAGGATTTGTGATCCAAATACTCACCAAATTGTGAATAATGTTCGTAAGTGTCCATGCAAATGCTACCGTAAAAACTGGTATACTTAAAAGAATTAGATGTAAAATAAGCATTCCAACGGCGTAACTTATCCACAACCCACGGCTCTCAAGCCAATTAGTATTGGGATTACATTCGCCGTGACCACCCACTAACATATCTGAAAAATAAAATTTGTCAGTCTTCCTGTCCTGACAGTTATTTAGAACAAAATCATTGAACTGTACACGCAATTGCTATAATAACGTCCACGTTATTATTTTTACAATTTAATAAAACTTACTGATTTCATTATCGTTCAAAAAAAAAAAAAAGAAAAAAAAAGTTATGAGTAATACTTGACACTACCCGGCACTTTTTAACGCACTCAGACTTAGCAAAGATATTAAAACAATAACATGACCGGTTCCGAACCAATTATTATCGACTAATTTAAATGTTCATAAAACTGACCAAAGGCATGACCATCAACCATGGTGGCATGAGGTATTTGTTGCTAAGTAGTAGTCCCAGACTGAGTAGTCATTAGGGGGCGTCCATTAATTACGTGAAGTGAAATAGCGGGGGGGACAGAGTTAACAACAAAATATTTACGTCATCTTTTTTTAATTCTTTGAGGAAGACTTCCACAAATTTTATTTTTCAGATTGGCTTGAGAGCCGTGGGTTGTGGATAAGTTACGCCGTTGGAATGATTATTTTAACCCATTCTTTTTACAGTTTTTACGGTAGCATTTGCATAGACACGTACGAACATTATTCACAATTTGGTCAGTATTTGAATCACAAAAAGTCTACAAACGTCGGTAGGAGCGGGAGGGGGAAGGAGGGATCTAACCGCCTTTGAAAACAGGAGAGCTTAAAAAAAGGTCTCCAGCAGTTACGAGGTCATCAGCACGAGGAGGGGGATCCCTCAAAATCTCACCTCACCACCATAGCGGAGGGAGGAGGGAGAGGTATGGTCCATCAAAACTCACCAACTGTCACCACGGAAATGGAGGGGTGGGGTCCAGATATCAAAAAAAAAAAAAAAAAAAAAAAATACCTATCGTAATTAATGGATACGAATGTTATGTGTGGGGGATGGGTTGGTAGTGAGGGGCACAATTAAGGTGAAAGGAGACTAGGGAACGATATTGTTAAGTTTAAAATGATTCCAAGGAAAGTGGATTTCTGAAACAAATAATAATTAAAAATTAACTTTTTCAAAAATACTATCATACAAACATTACACTTTTACCACGTACTTGATATATTTTCCGAAATGATTGGCAACTTTCTCTGATTAAATTCTCATAGTATTTAGCTAGGATGTTTCTCGCATTCGGAGCTTAGTAAGCAAGCATGATTAAAATAGCAACTTCTTAGTTAAAAAATTTAAGTATTTGATTAAAATATTTTTATCTAATTTTTAATTACTGTAACTTGATTTAGGAGTAAAGCTCTTATTCAATTAAATAAAAACGATAAAAATATAGTATAAACTTTATTAGACTACTTTATCAAATAAATTTAAGGTTCATTTAGAAGGTGCTAGAAGTATTTGGGAAAAATCATGACTAGAAAGTATGGCGCCTGTCGCAGGTACGTTGCGAAGAGGTTGAGTTGTAGTTGATGTAAGAAGTGGTTTCATTGGGCTGGTAGAGAAGAGGAAACTTGGGAAACGGTTTTGTTCACATTGTTTTAGGGATGAAAGGATGAAGGATATGGGTGAAACGATGAAGGATCAGGGTTCTTGTGGGTTGTCTTGTGGAGGCTCAGCCTTTGGAAGCGTGGCCTGTGTTGGCTCCGGCTGTGGGTGCTCAGCATATTGCGGCAGAACCTGGAATTTAAATTTACCACAAGTAAACTGGGAAGGAAATAAGATTAATTACACAAGGGAAAAGTGATTTGAAAATACCCTAATAAGGGAAGGAGGTTTTATACAAGTGGTAGAGCAGAACAATAGGGGACAAAATATTTTGCATATTTTCCTAATAAACCCCGATGATAACCTTGTGGGGAGTCAAGTAACCGAAGGAAGAAGTGATCACGAAGCAGTTCTGATGGATATTAGAGGATTCAGTAAACTAGCAGCCAAAATCGAAGGCGGAAATTGTTACAATTATAAAAAGGCAAAAATTTCGAAATTGAAGAGATATTTCAGAGAATGTTTCAGCAAATGGAAGGAAGGCACAAGTACAGTAGAGTCAAGGTAGGAAGAGTTCAAGGAGATAATAAAAAAGGGGGAAGAAAAATGTATCCTAAAAGAGCAGTAGAGAACCTGTGTACTACACTCCTGGAAATTGAAATAAGAACACATTGACGCCGGTGTGTAAGACCCACCATACTTGCTCCGGACACTACGAGAGGGCTGTACAAGCAATGATCAAACGCACGGCACAGCGGACACACCAGGAACAGCAGTGTTGGCCGTCGAAGGGCGCTAGCTGCGCAGCGGTTGGGCACCGCCGCAGTCAGTGTCAGCCAGTTTGCCGTGGCATACGGAGCTCCATCTCAGTCTTTATCACTGGTAACATGCCGCGACAGCGTGTACGTGAACCGTATGTGCAGTTGACGGACTTTGAGCGAGGGCGTATAGTGGGCATGCGGGAGGCCGGGTGGACGTACCGCCGTATTGCTCAACATGTGGGGCGCGAGGTCTCCACAGTACATCGATGTTGTCACCAGTGGTCGGCGAAAGGTGCACGTGCCCGTCGATCTGGGTCCGGACAGCAGCGACGCACGGACGCACGCCAAGACCGTCGCATCCTACACAGTGCCGTAGGGGACCGCACCGCCACTTCCCGGCAAATTAGGGACACTGTTGCTCAGTGAGGACCATTCGCAACCGTCTCCATGAAGCTGGGCTACGGTCCCGCGCACCGTTAGGTCGTCTTCCGCTCACGCCCCAACATCGTGCAGCCCACCTCAGTGGTGTCGCGAAAGGCGTGTATGGAGGGACGAATGGAGACGTGTTGTCTTCAGTGATGAGAGTCGCTTCTGCCTTAGTGCCAATGATGGTCGTATGCGTGTTTGGCGCCGTGCAGGTGAGCGCCACAATCAGGACTGCATACGACCGAGGCACATAGGGCCAACACCCGGCATCATGGTGTGGGGAGCGATCTCCTACACTGGCCGTACACCTCTGGTGATCGTCGAGGGGACACTGAACAGTGCACGGTACATTCAAACCGTCATCGAACCCATCGTTCTACCATTCCTAGACCGGCAAGGGAACATGCTGTTCCAACAGGACAATGCACGTCCACATGTATCCCGTGCCACCCAACGTGCTCTAGAAGGTGTAAGTCAACTACTCTGGCCAGCGAGATCTCCGGATCTGTCCCCCATTGAGCATATTTGGGACTGGATGAAACGTCGTCTCACGAGGTCTGCACGTCCAACACGAACGCTGGTCCAGCTGAGGCGCCAGGTGGAAATGGCTTGGCATGCCGTTCCACAGGACTACATCCAGCACCTCTACGATCGTCTCCATGGGAGAATTGCAGCCTGCATTGCTGCGAAAGGAGGATATACACGGTACTAGTGCCGACATTGTGCATGCTCTGTTGCCTGTGTCTATGTGCCTATGGTTCTGTCTGTGTGATCATGTGTTGTATCTGACCCCAGGAATGTGTATATAAAGTTTCCCATTCCTGGGACAATGAATTCACGGTGTTCTTATTTCAATTTCCTAGGAGTGTATAATAGGGAAGTGAGGAGGTTAAAGAGGTTGGTAAGAAGAGAATATAACAGTGTAGGGAATATTTAAAACAACTAAACAAGGACTTAATAATAGCTAAGAAGGTGACTCAAGATGGGATTATGAAGAGTACTATAAATATATATATATATTGACCGTAACATCTTCGCAGATGATAAATGTAGTAACTGAGGAAACTCAGTTATCGCAGGGTTAAGTGCAACACATCTTTTGTGCCTGAACAGTCCGATGGTGGTGCTACAAATCTTGCCACATCTATGACACCCGAATTAGGGGTTCGGTGAATGTTCTTCCCTGTTAAGAACCTTTTTCTGCTTTATTTTATCCAACAATGCTCTGTCATGGAAATGCAAGCGGCGACATGATGACGTCACAATGGTCTGATGCTGTCGCAAGTCTCCCACTTAGCAGTGCGCATTCCGAAGATCTCCAAGTCACGTTTGCAGTAGTCCTTGGGCTCCCTGCAGATCTCTTAATATGAGAAATCTGACTAAGCATGACTATGCGTGGTAGTCTTTCAGGATCCATTCTACTGATGTGGCCAAGGCGGAGGAGTCGTCTTTGTTTCAGGATGGCAGTAATACTGTGGCAATTTGTGATAGAAGAAACAATTTTGTTGCTCAGTTTGTCATGCCACGTAACTCCGAGTATTGTCCGCATATGAAATGCGTTCAGCTGTCTTTCTTGCCAAGCGTAAGTGGACCATGTATCCTATGCGTACAATAAAATGCTTAAGACGCACGTCTGGTATACAGAATTTTGGTGGCGAGTGTTAACTTGTACTTTCTCCAGATACATGTGGACAGCTTCCCCAAGGTAGTCGCAGCTCTGCCGATTCATACTTCAATTTCCTTCTAATTAAAAAGGGTCGATGTAGTGATGCAGCCGAGATGGCGGAAATGTTCGATCACTTGAAGAGAGGGTGCCGTCTAATGTTATTTTTTGGAGATGGTCTGTACCCTGAACCATGACAATCGTCTTCTTGGTATTAACACTGATCGACATCATATTACACGGACGCAGATATACAGTGAGCATCTCCTGAAGCTCGTCTTCCGTATTAGCCACAAAAGCCGCATCGTCAGCATAGAGAAATTCACGTACAATTATGTCAATTGCTTTTTAGTAGACCTCAATAGATTTATATTAAAAAGTCACTCCATGTATGCAGGTGTACTCTAACGTCACAGTTTTTAAAAGCTACTGAGAGCAGAGCAGAGAAGAAAATCGCAAAGACTATGGACGCTAGGACACAGACCTGTCGCACATCGCAGTTTACCTTGAAGGAAGCTTCACCATCAAATATCACAGAGCCCAGCATGTTGTCGTTAAAGGCCTTGATTAAAGAAAAAAGCGTAGGTGGGCAGCCGATTTTGTGAAGGATGTCGTAAAGGCCGGAACGGATGACAGTATCAAAGGCTTTATTTAGATCAACAGCAGAGCGGTCTGGTGGTTCAGTGGTTAAGGCGTCTGAATGGATATCTAAAAGTCTCCGGTTCGAATCCCTGTTTCGACGGGGATTTTCATAGGCACTTAACCCGGCCTTCACCTCTGGCACAGCTTGCTGTTTAATATGAAGTACGCCAGAACGCTTCCGTGGTTTGGATTCCACGTTAATCTGTAGGTCTCTTGTACCTGGCAGGATTGATGGTCTAGGTTAAGACGGCGATCACTAGGCCATATGAAATTATTATTATTATAGATCAGAAAAAGCTATTTATAAAGGCACATGATGTTCAGGGCATTTTTCCTAAAGTTGACGGACGGTAAAAATCATACCACTTGTGGAACAGCCGGCACGAATTCCGCACTGGAATTCGGGGTAGGCACGTGAAGCGAGAGTTTCCAGTCTTGTCAAGACCACTTGAACGATAGCTTTACCAGCAATGCTGAGGAGGGATATTCCTCTATAAATGTTGTAATCGCCTTTGCCCTTATATAGGGAAAATATATCTGCATCTCGGATGTCCTGCGGTTATTGTGCCCTCATGCCAGCACCGCTTTAGGAGTTCGTATATGACAGAAGAGACACAGTCAAGTTTAATTATTTCGGCCGGTTGGTTGTCACGACCTGTATTTTTACCCAGCTTGAGTCTCTTTAGTGAGAAATGAAGTTTGTCCTCTGAAGGTAAATCTAATGCAATGGGTCGGTATATTGTCAAGTGCTTCCGGCTTTATGCTGACTGCCCCAGAGCAACGGTTGGTGTAGTGTTCTGACCATCTTTCCAACTGCTTCTGCTTGTTAACAATAAGTTCCCCATTTAAGTCACTTAGGCCAGAACGTTTTCTGATTGTTGGCCCGACTGCGCGCTTGATGTCTTTATACATGGCATGGTAATCCCCGATGTCATAGCACTGCTGCATGGACTTACAAAGTTTCGCCTAATACTCATTCAAGCAATGGCGAGTAATACGTTGTAGCTATGCTTTAGCGGTTTTCTTTTATTCCAACTTGGCATGATGACTGGGAGTGTTTATAAGAGTTATATTGGTCCTAATTTGTCCTCGTAACCAACAAACTGTGGCAGAATAGAATTATTTTCATAAGAAATTATATTTTTGATTTCTGAGAGTAGATAGAAATTAATAATATATATACATATTCTTAGAGAAAAGGAAATAAGATATAAGTTGCTATGGAGATAAGTGCTCGTGAGATGTTAGTTATCAGAGTAAATGAGTAGACTGAATGCTCGAGATAATCATTGCCAAAAAACGAACCTGCATCTTCTGAGAATAACCAATTCCATTGTAATTCCTAGTAGATCCGAATAATATATAATAAACGATATATTTTGGATCTAAAGAACTGAGTTATTTATAATTATAAGTACTCCATCGGTATGATGATAAGCGACGCAAACTGTTACATGGCGATCGCGAAGACTCGGCAATGAAAACAGAGTGTTCACTAAAACCAATAATATACGAAAGAAAAGAGAATATTTCACATTTGCGACGAAATTACGACTCGCCATTACCAGAGCCGCAGAAATCCATCAGTTGACAACACCGCGGACGACGAGAACAACTAATACAATTCTTTTCACCTCTGGCTGTTGGAATCATGGAGGAAGGAAACATATGGAGGAGAAGTGGCGGTAAATCTGTGACGCCGGCTGTAAACTCTCGCGAATGCGCGGTGGTGGCAGCGGCCATACTGCTTATTCATACAAATGCAAAGTTCACATTGTGTTTGATGCTGTGATTATTTCATTTTGTAATGTGTATAAGTGTTTTATAATTCCATCTTGTGTTGCATACGGTTGCACAAATAGGCAAGAGAGGAAAGAACCTGGAATATCATTTCATAAGTGAGTTGCATTCTAATTATAGTTCTTGAACTTTGCAGTAGGAATTGCAATTTTTGGTGCCTGTCTATAAATATTTAGGCATAGTTCTCAATGGGATGACTCTTCTCAAATTTTTGTTGATGTAGTGTAGAAAATCAGCACACCTTGCTATTTTGCATATAATAGACTAGCATTACTTTTTAACGAGTGTTGAAAATGAGATTTAAAGAAGAGATATTTACATCGCGATTCAGTGAATTTAGTATTGCGCTTTCTTTCGTCACATTGCAGTTAATATTGACAGTGTATGATGAAATTAAATGTGCTAAATTATGCTATGCAATCTAGGAATCTTGATGAAGCAAACGATGTTGTTACCACAAATACAGTTTACGATTCAAATACGCGTGTGTGGGTGTGTTTGATTCTGAAGCGGCAATTTAATTGAGATTGTGGTTAGGTCTAAATGCAGTCTGTACCAGAATGGTTTTGTTGTTCCATAAGGGACAAAGAATTTATCTATTACTGTTAGTAATTTCATGAGAACCAAGTTAGTGGCAAAACGTGTATCGCGATGGAAACTACTTCCACTTCCAGCTTTTCGCAATTAAGCTTACGATTTATGGTAACAAAATAAATATTTTTATTCTGGTCTAGGCCTCATTTCAACCTAACCACAAATGGTAGTAAAAACAACTGAAATATCCATTCTGCACGTCCACCATGTAATTCATTGTGGCTTTGGCAGAATTAATTTTTAGTCCAGGCCGCACATCAACCAAATCCCAGTATATCCCGAAAACTAAGCAAGATATCAAAAATCTTTATTCTTTATTTTCGATTTGTCTCATCGTGTTACATAGGAATCGATCAATAAATTTGACTTTTCCAAAATGTTTCTTCTGCATTTCAACTCAAGACACCTCACTTTTGATACAGTATATCTCGAGAACTAGGTGAGATATCGAAAATTTTTATTCGTTATTTTTAATTTGTCTCGTCTTTTTAAATAAGAATCCGTTATCAAATTTGACTTTGACCAATTTTTTCTTCTGAATTTCAACCAAAACCATTTCCCGTTTGAGACAGAATATCTCGAAAACTAAACATGATATCAAAAACATTTATTCTTCATTTTTTATTTGTCTCATCGAGTTACATAATAATCCATCACCAGATTGCGGCGTTACGTTTATCCTAGAGTCCCCTTGAGGTTTTTGTACACATACCCCGTGTCTGTATGGGATCGGCCTAGCCCCCCACTCCTCCTCCGCCCGCTTCACTTCAATGCGTGGTGAAGTTCTCTTGCGTCGTCTCCATATATTTCCTTCCTCCATGAAATGCACCAGGAGTTATTATCACTGACAAAACCAAAGTACCTTTGCTGTGTACTGCCGATGCAGAAATAACTACAGATTGTGGTTATAATATTACTGTGAAATATATGTTGTGTGTGCCAAGTCTGACGACTAACCTCTTGTCAGTGAGTGAACTCAAAAGTTCATTTCGTTGTTTGGTTCATAATAAGATCGGTGAATTGGTGGCTATAGGAGAACTTATTTGTGGTGTTTACAAGTTGAAGGTGAAACATAACATGAAAAGTGAGCACAGTTTATTGGCTGCTCCTATGTCAACTGGTTGTTATTCGTGGCACCAAAGACTCAGTCATATAAATAGCGCAGATATGAATAAAATGAAATCTGGCGTGGTTGATGGACTTAGTTATAATTAATATGAAGAAAGAAGTGTTTCAGTGGGGGAGTCTGGTCAAGAAGGACAATTAATATTATCAGACAAATCAGAATTACTGAAATCAGTTTCAGTTTGGCAGTCTGCTCAAGAAGAACAGCTGACAGGAACAGGCAAACCAGAATTACTAAAATCATCTCCATCAGACTGTGCTGAAGTAGAAGGTCAAGATAACTTGGAAGAAAGTGCTGCAGTTGAGAGTGTGGAAATTAAGACATTGCCCAAAAGAATATGCACAAGAGGTCTAAACATATTGATGTTCGCTACTATTTTGTCCGCGACGCTGTACTAAACAAATGTATTAAGCTTGAATACATGCAAACTGCTGAAATGCCGGCTGACTTGCTCACTAAAGCTCTGTGTTCCTCCAAACATTACAAACTTATGAATAAAATAGGATTATTAAGTAATATTTTGTAATGTTGTATGAGGCTGTTATTTATTTCGATATAGTGGGGGTGTTATAATATGATATCCAAATAAATTGTCTTAGTCTTAATATCTATGCTTGCTGTCCTTGGATATTGTATATTCTCTGTGGTGAATAAAACAGAAGATACTAGTTGCATTCTTGCTTAACCGAGAAACGGACGTGTTTTAATAAAAAGTGTCTGGAATTAATTTTAAAGCTTCTGCTAAACTCACTCGCGACTTCTGTCTTTTTGCTACATTCTCACTTTTAGCTGAATCACTGCCTCCTGCCAATACTGCCACAGCAGGAAGCAGTTGGCTGCCTCACCGATTGAACAGAGAGGTATTTTCTGTCTCACAATTCCTCTCACTTTACTTTTCCATTAATCCCGTTAATTTACACTTACTGGAGTACTACTACTCTCATATCCAATGCTTTATCGTTGGCTGACGCCACACCAAGACACCAAATAAATTTCCTACAATATTTCTCTTGGCCTGTCTCGGCCGAATAATTTTTCTTCAGAAGGCTTTTGCGCGGATGTGAGTGGTAATGCCATTAATGATAGACTCAGCATGGTATATAACCATTTACATTTATTTACACATTTCTTTATACACAGATAATCCTCCATATTCTTGAGCCCGTCAAATGGTTACTTGTTGCTAACGCCTGATATCCCCATTACATGTTCCCAAATGGTTTCATCTCACCTGTTGGGTTTAAAGATGACGGTGAATGGTTCTAGCTGCTTCCATCACTCCTGCTGCTAATGTCGACAGCTAACTCTCCGTCTTGAACATGCCATGGCCGATCTCCTCATCGATCTAGAACAAGAGCCTTGAGCCACGGGTCCACTTTAACGACCAGCTTGGCTGCTCTCTCCTTCGTGCACCCTGGTTTTGATTACGTCTCCCACCATCCACCAGGGAGGCTTTTTGACAAATCATGGCCTCCGCGACTCTCCCATCCTTTGCCAAATGACGTCGTATTTAAGCGTATTCTTGCTGATTACTAAGCTGCTTTCCTGGGCATTGACTTCTGCATCCCCACATTCCAACGTCTGAATTTGTTTCTCTTGCTGTTGCAACCGATCAGCTTTAACTAGCGCTGTATGAAATTGTAGCTACTGCAATACTTTACCAAAAAATCCCGTGGACTATCACACCAGAGACTAATCAGTGTCACCTTCTGCATTGAGAACGTGACGCAAATGTGTTGATAAAATCGAGCTGATGCCAGTGACCTCATCTTGCATGTTTCCATGACACTTGAACAGGCTTATTCTGGTAATAGGTCTCAGATACACAGAGGGATGATGTTCATAGTTCCAATATACGCTGTTAGCCGATTCTTTCGTTGAAATCATCAAGAATAAAAAGTTTATCGGAGACACGTACTTTTGCTAGACGTGCATGCGATATCAACTCGCCAACGCAGCAGTTTCCTGTCAATGATCGCTGTTTTCCTCAGTGCAAGGACAACGTCGATTGGGGTGGTGGAACCCGGTAACATGGTTCTCATGTTCCACGAGGTGAATCTCTTGGTCGTTATCTGGTTTTTAAATGGTTTATAACTGTTTTTTTCTTTTTCCCAAGTGACTGATTATCTCATCTTCGTTACAAGCACTTTGACATGCTTGCTATTCCACGTACCTATAGAAGCGCAATATGAGTGGCGGATCAGTACCTATGTAGTTGGCT
The DNA here is from genome assembly GCA_031002005.1 of Vandiemenella viatica. Lineage (NCBI taxonomy): Eukaryota > Metazoa > Arthropoda > Insecta > Orthoptera > Morabidae > Vandiemenella > Vandiemenella viatica. Next base: position 209,973,707 of record CM061920.1, read on the forward strand.
AGGGGCCGCCCAGCTTAATGTGGGTGGTTAACGATCAGTTAGCTGCAATAGACTATTCCAACGACAGAAATCACCACTAGCGCTCATGCACACGCCCATCAGCACTCAGCTTATAACCGGTGACTGTGACTCCGCGTGTTATTTCCCTAACCTGACAGGAACATGCAGGCTATCCTCTCCACGTTACTATATCTCCTGTGATGGTAGTTAGAAGCCGAGAAACTTGCCCACAATTCGTGACTTCCTCTTGACCTCTAATGTCGCCCACCGAACCCCAGATCCGTTGCATCATCCGCCAATAGTACTGTACCGAAGAACTTCTTCTCTGCTATTGTTGACGTTGGGGACTTCACCTATAGTAATATTTATTCCGTTATAACTTGTAACGATCTAGCCATCTTTGAAATAACTTTATTCATTTTTGATACGTTTGACGGCTTCACATACAACGTTTTATGGAATAATATGCCTTTAGGAACGTGTGTAGTAAATTTCAGACCGATAGCTCATTTCCTTCTTTGGACTCTGGCGTTTCGGTCGAGCCGATTTTGTGCGATCATAAGGTGGATAAGGAATATCTTATTGGCGATATGAAGTGAAGTATATTGACATACCATCTGATAATAGTTTTAGATGGGCAGTTGATAGAGACATATTTTGAATTCCTGCATTTACTCGAGAGTGTCTCGAGGAGATGAACAGGGAAGTGATCGGAATTGGGGTACAAAGTGTTGATCAAACTATTGATTGAGTACGTTGTTATAGTATGGACCCATATTCTATGTGTCAAATTATTGGTCATATATCAAAATATATTAAGTTAGATACTAGTAGCAATATTTGTTATAATCTGTGTTCCATGTACATCTGCAATATTATCTATGCTATATATGTGTGCTTCTAAAATCAATGCTTATTAAATAAAAGTCAGTCGTTCTTAAAACACGAAAACGTGTACTACAGTTTTATTTAAAACTTACAGGTTATGGGTCTAGAGCGCCTGATAGGCTTAGCAGATTATCTCGCGAAAGTTTAAATAAGTTATTTTATTCGCAGTGGGAGAAGTAATCAGTAGCTAGCTTAGATATTGTGTAGTAGTGCATGAACTGTTCTTGTGTTTGGTTGCCGCTGGTTTAAATTGGCGACAATAAACTATATTGTATATGTGCCTAAGTTACGTGGTAGAGAGAACTACGACGAGTGGGTGTTCGCCGCAGAGAACTTTTTAATACTTGAAGGCATGATGAAGTGTATCAAGCCCGAGAGAAACGAAAGTGGTGCTGAAATTACAGTGTCGGCTGTTGATGACGCCAAGACAAAGGCGAAATTGATTCTTACAATAGACTCATCACTATATGTCCACATAAAAACTGTCAAGACTACAAAAGAGCTATGGGAAAAACTCAAATCGCTATTTGACGATTCCGGTTTTACAACAAGGATAAGTCTTTTACGGCATTTGATATACATTCGATTGGAGAGTAGCAGTTCAATGACCTCGTATGTTACGCAGATAACTGAGACGGGTCAAAAGCTAAATGGAACAGGATTTGCGATAAATGATTAATGGATTGGTTCGTTGCTGCTAGCTGAACTACCTGAAAAATATGAGCCAATGATTATGGCCATCGAGCACTCAGGGATTCAAGTGACATCGGACGCTATTAAAAGCAAACTTTTAGACATGGAGACCAGAAAAGAAAGTAGTCATAATGAAGAGAGTGAATTCGTTGTATCGAAGAATAGCCAACATAAAAGGAAACAATTATATGGCAACAAAGATAACAAAGATGGGAGTTCAAATCATGGAGGAAGGAATATATGGAGACGACGCAAGGGACCTTCGCCACATACTGGAGTGAAACCGGGTGGAGACAAGTGGGGAGGGGAGGCCGCCATATTGCTTGACCAGAGAAACACGGAAATATGCACAAAAACCTCAAGGGAATCATAAGACAACCGTGGCACCGCAATTTGATGATAGATTCTTATGTAACACGACGATACAAATCGAAAATAAATAATAAAATTTTTCGATATCTCGCTTAGTTCGCGAGATATACCGTCTCAAAAGTTAGGTTGTTAGGTTATGAGGGGATTCAACGATAACCGTGGAGCCGCAATTTGATGACGAATTCTTATGTAACTCGATGAGGGAAACTGAAAGTAAAGAATAAAATTTTTTGATATCTCGCTTAGTTCTCGAGATATTGTACCTTAAAATTGACGTGGTTAGGTTGAAATGCGGCCTGGACCAGAAAAAAACTATGGCCATATCCATATTTGATGATGAATTCGGACGTAACTTAATGAGCAGGTAATTCTTTTTAACTTGAATAACAAACTGTTTATTTCTACAGTCCTTAAATTTTAGTTGATGTTCAGATAGGTTATATTTTCACATTCTATTTCAGTAATTGACAAGGAAGATTTCAAAATCTAGAAATATACTTGTAGACATATTTACAAACAGAAACAAGTCATATCTGAAATTTTAAAAAAAGCATAAGTCAACGTTTAGAGCATTAAAAAAAATTAATACTTCATAAAACCTCATAGTTTCTGAGCTTACTTAGAAGATATTGTACTGGTAGTGGCCTATATAATTTTGCTAGAAAAATCAGTACATTCAAAAATCAGAAGCTAACAGATAATAATAAATAAATTGTTTGTTCTCTTCTGGTGTACACCGCATTTCAACCTGCCTACATTTCCATTAATATTGCCGCTACAAAACCAAACTATGTAGACACATCTAAACACAAGAAATTCATCTCGAACTACATTTCCGTCAACAAAGTTTATTTCATCACGTTTAGTAGTTCGCACAGCACAGATTATCACGATTAATTTCATCGTGCAATTTCAGCGTAAACTTAAACGTGAGTAATGCATGCAGAATACCATATTCACTGTGTCGCGATGTAAACATGACCCGTTTAAATTAAATTTCCAACATTTGTCTACAATAAGGCTAGCTTTTCAGGTGCAAAATAGTAACATGCTAATTGTCTATACTACACCAACAAAAATTTGAGAATAGTATGACCCTATTGAGAGCAATGAATAAATTTATAGCGAATGGTACTAATGTTGCGGTTGCCTGTCAGATACTCCAAGAACGATAATTACAATGTGACTTACTTATGAAACGCTATTCCAGGTTTTTTCCTATCTCGTCTGTTTGTGCAACCATATGCATCACAATTTGGCATTATAAAAAACTTTAGAATATTAGAAAATGAAATATTCTCAGCAGCTGACACAGTGCAAACAGCCCAATGTTTTGGTACTCCTGCGATGTCCGCCGCGCAGGCACAGTTTTTTCACGAGGTTTCACGGATTTCGCGTTATCTCGTCTCCATATATTCCTTCCTCCATGGTTCAAATAAGTCAAGTAGTACCAATATAAAGACTGTCAATGTCAAATGCTATAAGTGCAAACAGATTGGTCACTACACAACGCAATGCCCAAACAACATGAAAACAAATGCGTTCTCAGCAGTGTTTTTGAGTGGAAGTTTCAATAAAAGAGACTGGTATATTGATTCTGGTGCTAGTGTGCATCTAACGGCTAATCAGGACTGGATCACCAGTAAATATCGTGAAGTACAACAAGAAATAATGGTAGGAAATCAGGAAACTGTTTCAATTACGTGTGTTGGCGATGTGAAGATAGTAACCTCAGTTAAAGGCAGTGCAATCGATATAAACGTTGAAGATGTGTTTTGTGTTCCAAACTTAACAACAAATTTCATCTCAGTTAGCAAGTTAATTCAGAAAGGCAACAAAGTGATTTTCACAGAAAATGGTTGTGATATCTACAATAAATGTGGAGAATCAGTTGCTACTGCTTCTTTGAGGAATGGTGTTTATAAATTAAACCTGCAAGAAAAGATGGTTGCAGCTGTGACAACTGCAGGTCTTACTTGGCATCGCAGACTAGGTCACGTGAACAGTGATTGCTTAATGAAAACTAAGAAGGTAGTAGAAGGAATGAAGTTTGATGATAAAGTCAATGTAAACAAATCATCTTGTAAGACTTGTTGCGAAGGAAAGCAATGTCGGCTACCTTTTGCAAGCAGTGGTACAAGAGGTACTGAATTATTACAAATCGTTCACAGTGATCTGTGTGGACCGATGGAGCAGCAATCACTAGGAGGTTCATCATAATTTCTATTATTTGTAGATGACTTCAGTCGGATGACATTTATCTATTTTTTGAAAAGTAAAAATGAAGCATTGAAATACTTTAAAGAATTTAAGGCATTAGCTGAAAATCAAATTAATAGAAAAGTCTTCAGAAGTGATGATGGGAGAGAATTCTGCAATTCAGATTTTGATAATTACTTAAAGGAGTTTGGAAAAATACACCAGACGACAAATCCATACACACCGCAACAAAATGGTTTATGTGAGTGGATGAATAGGAAGATTATTGAGAAGGCAAAATGTATACTGTATGATGCTGACTTAAGTAAGAAGTTTTGGGCTGAGGCATGTGACACAGCTGTATACTTACATAATCGTATCGTCAGTTCTGGATGGTAAAACACCATATGAGCTATGGATGGGAGTTAAGCCGGTTTTAAGTAATTTGAGAATTTTTGGATCTCCTGTTATGGCTCATGTCAGTAAAGAAAAAAGATCTAAGTGGGATAAAAAGTCAGTTGAGTGTATACTTCTTGGATTTCCTGATAATATCAAAGGATTCAGAGTATATGATCCGATAAAAAGACAAATATTTACAAGCAGCAATGTGATCATTATGGAAAAGCCATCAGTAATGGCAGACATTGCATCTGCAGATAGTGAAAAGGAATGTATAAATGAAGAGAACATGTCAGAAAATAAGACATTACAATATTCAGTGGGGGACATCACAGACTTAACATTAACTGAAGAGTCACTGAAAGCTTCATCAGATTTTGATTATGTTCCAACTGACTATGAAGAATGTTTGGATGCTTAGGGTACAGGTGATGAACCACTTAGGCCTGTCAGAGAAAGACGTGCACCAGACAGATATGGTTTTGGTGGTATTTGTTATACAGAGAATAATTTAGACAATGTGACTGAATTTACATTTAAACAGGCATTTGAAGGACCTGAGAAAAATCATTGGTTACAGGCGGTACAGGAGGGGTTAAAAAAACTTTGAAGAAAATGATGCTTGGGAGATAGTAGAGCCTCCATGTAACTCTACTATAGTGCAATGTAAGTGGGTGCTTAAGAAAAAGATTGAGTGCGACAATAAAGTGCGTTTTCGAGCAAGGTTAGTAGCTAAAGGTTTTACTCAACAACCTGGCATAGACTATAACGAAACATTTTCGCCTGTGGTAAGACATAGTACTTTGCGATTACTATTTGCTTTGTCAGTGAAGCTTGGATTTGATACTATGCATATAGATGTAGTTACTGCATTCTTGAATGGCGATCTTAACGAGAATATTTACATGCAAATTCCTGAAGGATTTAACTGTTCAAATCCTGTAAAGTTCTAAGACTAAAGAAAGCCATTTATGGGCTAAAACAGTCATCAAGAATGTGGTATGATAAGGTAAATACTTGTTTAATTATTATTGGATATTCAAAGTTCAAATATGAACCTTGTTTATATATTAAGAATAATGGTAAAAGTATAACCATAATCGCATTGTATGTTGATGATTTTTTTTTTTTAAACAATTGTAATGAAACAAATAAGCTAAAATCTGCATTAGGATCTCAATTTAAAATTAAGAATCTGGGGCAAATCAAGCAGTGTCTTGGTATGTCGGTATGTTATGATAAACAGAAAAGAATTTTAACTTTGGATCAAAGTAATTATATTGATCAGTTGTTACTCAAATTTAATTTAGTTAATTGTAAGTCTGTTGACACGCCAATGGAACCTGGATTAAAATTAGCTTGATATGAGAATTGTGATAAAAAATTGCCTTATCAACAATTAATTGGCTGTCTAATGTATCTAGCAATACTTACCCGTCCAGATATTTCATTCGCAGTTGTGTACTTGAGTCAATTTAATAATTGTTATAATACCGAGCGTGGTGGTGTAACGGATAGCGTTCTGGCCTCGCATTCGGGAGGACGGCGGTTCGAATCCCCGTCCGGGCATCCAGATTTGGGTTTTCCATGGTTTCCCCAAATCACTCCAGGTGAATGCCGGGATGCTTCCTTCAAAAGGCCATGGCCGAATTCCTTCCCATTCCTTGCCCCCATCCTTTCCCGTCTCTAAAGACCACGTTAAACTGTAACAAAAAAAAAATTGTTATAATAAAGAGCACTGGACTCATGCTAAGCATATATTAAGATATCTCAAAGGAACCAAAAACTATTATATTAAATATTGTGGGACAGATGTTAAAAAAGAGATAGTTGGTTATGTAGATGCAGATTGGGCTAATGACATATTAGATAGGAAGTCCTTCACAGGATTCTGTTTTAGTAACTCAGGTGGTGTGATATCTTGGGGGAGTAAAAAGCAAAAGAATATTACATTATCAAGCACTGAGGCTGAATATGTAGGAATATCAAAATGTTGTAGGGAGGCCATTTACTCGAGAAATTTAAATAAGGAAATAACTGGTGATTTACAGTGTATTGTAATCTTTAATGACAATCAGACTGCTCATAAGTTATTGTATAATCCTGTCTTTCACAATAGATCAAAACATATTGACATAAAATACCATTTTTGTCGAGAATTAATAAGAATATTGTTAAAGTAGAATACTTAGAAACAGCAAGTATGCCTGCAGACATACTCGCAAAGTCTTTATGTCATGTGAGGCACTGTAAACATTTAAAACTGTTGGGAATACAAGAAAAGTAATGTTGTTAGTATATTTTGATATAGCGGGGGTATTGGTCATATATCAAAATATGTTAAGTTAGATACTAGTAGCAACATTTTTTAAGTATAATTTGTGTTCCATGTACATATTATCTATATCAATATTATCTATGCTATGTATGTGTGCTTCTATGATCTCTGCTTATTAAATAAAAATCAGTCGTTCTTAAAACATGAAGACATGCACTACATTTTGATTTAAAACTTACACAAATGTACTATATACTACTTTATGGATGAGGTGTATAGAAAAACAGTTAAATTTGTGTGTTAGAATTATAATAAAACACAATCAGGAACGGATATATAAAACGTTGCAAAGTCTTCTGGTTAGGTACAAGGAATAGATTAGTTATGAGACCTGAATAGATGTTGCGAGAAGTAGGTGCAGCATTTAGAAGGGACAAGATGATCAGTACTATAAACTAGTACTTGATTTGAGGCCTAAGGAAATGAGGATTTTTTTTTTTTTTTTTTTTTTTTTTTTTTTTTTTTTTTTTTTTTTTTTTTTTTTTGATACTGTGATAAATTATTGAGGAATATGCTGAATAAAGTGTCCAAAACGGTGAATTAATTTAAAGCGAAAATCCACTACCTTTTTGTTCATTACTTTCTATTCTAGAAAATAAATTGATTGTTTTATGATATAACTAACAGTTCACTTATATCGCACTTATTTTATCATCGTGACAAGTGAGGTAAGATGAGTTTATATTAATAAATTTACAACTTTCCACATCCAACGGGGCGTCTCTTATATTGGGATCTATGGGACAAGAATGTATTGTACTGTATTGTAAACCTATGATGTTGTTACAAGTTCATGTCAATCGCTCCAACTTTATTAGTTTAATATCATGGAAATGGATTAACCCTTGGTAATAAGTGCTTGGTTGATTTATCCTTTTTCCATAATGGTTTCACTGAGTGTCACCGATAATTGACGTGTAAACAATTGTTCGAATATTTAATATATGATTAAAGGCTACTGTATTGTGCAATACAGGTCCATAATTTCGTATCCCTAAACTTTCTCCCTGAATTTCTTAGAAAATGCTTTATAAAATCACCATCCTTGGTTGTATGGTTATGTGGCCACCATGGAGGAAAGAAATATATGGAGACGACGTAAGGGACCTTCACCCATGGAGGAAGGAAATATATGGAGACGACGCAAGAGACCTTCACCACGCATTGAAGTGAAGCAGGGCGGTAGAGGAGTGGGGGGGCATGGCCGGAGTGGAGGGGGCATGGCCGCTTCCATACAGACACGGGGAATATGTACAAAAATCTCAAGGGGACTCTAGGATAAAGGTCACGCCGATATCTGGTGATGGATTATTATGTAACTCGATATGACAAATAAAAATGAAGAATAAATTTTTTTGATATTCTGCTTAGTTTACGAGATATTCTGTCCCAAATGTGAAATGGTTTTGGTTGAAATTCAGAAGAAAAAATTGGTTAAAGTCAAATTTGATGATGGATTCTTATTTAAAAAGACGAGACAAATGAAAAATAAAGAATAAAAAATTTCGATATCTCACCTAGTTCTAGAGATATACAGTATCAAAAGTGAGGTTTCTTGAGTTGAAATGGAGAAGAAAAATTTCGCAAAAGTCAAATTTAATGATCGATTCTTATGTAACACGACGAGACAAATCGAAAATAAAGAATAAAATTTTTCGATATCTTGCTTAGTTTTCGGGATATACTGGGGACATCGCAATGTTTGGAAGCGCAATACCGCTGCTGCCGCCATGCGGGAGAGTTTAGAGCCTGCTTCACCGATTTAACGTCACTTCTCCTCCATATATTTCCTTCCTCCATGCCTTCACCACGCATTTAAGCATGGAGGAAGGAATAATATGGAGACGACGCAAGAGACCTTTACCACGCATGGGAGTGAAGCAGGCCGGCGAAGGAAAGGGGGGGGCATGGCCGGAGTGGTGGGGGCTTGACCGCTTCCCAACAAACACGGGGAATATGTACAAACACCTCAAGGGGACTCTAGGATAAACGTGACGCCGCAATCTGGTGATGGATTATTATGTAACTCGATGAGACAAATAAAAAATGAAGAATAAAATTTTTTGATATCCTGCTTAGTTTTCGAGATATTCTGTCTCAAATGTGAAATGGTTTTGGTTGAAATTCAGAAGAAAAAATTATTCAAAGTCAAATTTTATGATGAATTTTTATTTAAAAAGACGAGACAAATAAAAAATAAAGAGTAAAATTTTTCGATATTTCACCTAGTTCTCGAGATATACTGTCTCAAAAGTGAGGTGTCTTGAGTTGAAATGCAGAAGAAAAATTTCGCAAAAGTCAAATTTAATGATGGATTCTTATGTAACACGACGAAAAAACTCGATAATAAGGAATAAATGTTTTCGATATCTTGCTTAGTTTGGGGGATATACAACATCCAAATTGAGGGGGTTAGGTTTGGATTCAGGCTGGACCAAAAATTAATTCTGTCAAAGCCACAATGATTACATGGTTGACATGCAGAATGGATATTTCAGTTTTATTACTACCACTTGTGGTTAGTCTGAAATGTGTCCTAGACCAGAAAAAAAGAAAGAGGACCCACTCTAGGGATGAGCAACCCAGACATTTTGTAGGCTGGTACCAGAAATAAAATGTTTATTCAGTCACCTTAATGAACATTCTCTTGATCAAGATGTGTTGTCTAATTTCACAGCCCTACTTATTAGGACAATTGTAAAAAAATTATATCTCAGTTAGATTTAGATACGGGGGGGGGGAGAATGTTGTACAAAAAAAAGAGACTAAATTAGAAACACATTCCCCAAATTGATTTTGTTCAAAGGCCAATAACTTCTTTATTTATGAAGCCCATTTTTATTTCTGCATGAACCTGTTTCGACATAAATAGATGAGAAAGATTTCAAAATCGGTAAAAATAGGTACAGACGTATTTACAAACAGAAACAAGTCTTATATGAAGCTTTAAAAATAACCTAAGTCAATGGCCTGAAATAGCTATTTAAAAAATTAATAAAACTCACAGCTTCTCACATAACAGTTAATTTCATCATCCATTGTCAGTATAATCAGCAACGTGACGAAAGAAATCGTAATAGTAAATTCACTGAATCGTGAAGTAAAACACGCCCCTTTAAATCTCATTTTAAACACTCGTTAAAAAATAATGCTAGTCTATTATGTGCAAAATAGCAAGTTTGCTGATTTTCTACACTACACCAAGAAAAATTTGAGAACAAAGTCATCCCATTGAGAGCTATGACTAAATATTTATAGACGTGCTGCAAAGTTTGCGGTGTCTACCGCTCACTTCAACAACGATAATTACAATTCAACTTACTTATGAAATGATATTCCAGTTTCTTTCCTGTCTGGCCTATTTGTGCAACCGTACGCAACACAAGCTGGCATTTTTAAACACTTATACACAATACCAAATGAAATAATCACTGCATCTACCACAATGTGAACACCTTAATTGTTGGGAAGCGCCATATGGTCGCTGCCGGTGCTGCCACCATGCGGGAGAGTTTAGGCTTGCTTCACCGATTTAACGTCACTTCTCCTCCATGCATTTAAGTGGGAGAGGAGTGGGGAGGCGTGGCCGCCATATTACCTATCCATACAGACACGTGGAATATGAGCAAAAACCTCAAAAGGACTCTAGGATAAACGTGATACAGCAATCTGATGATGGATTATTATGTAACTCGATGAGAAAAATAAAAAATGAAGAATAAAATTTTTTTGATATCCTGCTTAGTTTTAAAGATATTCTGTCTCAAATGTGAGATGTTTTTGGTTGAAATTCAGAAGAAAAAATTGGTCAAAGTCAAATTCGATAATGGATACTTATTTAAAAATACAAGACAAATAAAAAATAGAAAATAAAAATTTTACATATCGTGCCTAGTTCTCGAGATATACTTTCTCAAAAGTGAGTTCAAATGCAGCAGAAAAATTTCGCAAAACGTTAAATTTGATGATGGATTCTTATGTAACACGACGAAAAAAATCTAAAATAAAGAGTAAAAATTTTCGATATCTTGCTTAGTTTTCGGGATATACTGTCTCTAAATAGCAATTGTATGGATAGGTAATATGGCCTGCGCCTGCGCAGTATCAGTCGAGAGTTTAGAGCCGGCGTCACAGAATAAGCGGTATTTCCTCTCCATATGGTGGCCACAGTGAGATAGTCGTTTATCATGTTTTCCTAAATCCAGTATCTTTGATAGTGCGTGCCTCGGTTGTTCAAAAATCATGGTGTCTCTGATGGAGAGGTTATGGAAACAGGCATTGCAGACATTTTCGAAGAAAAATTTGCTTTCTCAGCAATCATTCGATGAAAACTTTAAAATACTTAAGTCATTAGCGGATAGTGTCACAGCCTCAGAGGTTCGGCTAGATTACCGTTTACTGGAGAAAAAGCCGTCGCTTGGACCTTTAAACAAAAAGAGACCACCTGTGACATACATCGAAATATATGAGGATGATTGTGTGACTATTGGTATTTTCATATTGAAGTCAGGCGTGAAGCTACCGCTGCACGATCACCCTCAAATGTATGGAATTTTGAAGGTAATATCGGGAACTGTTGCAATTCAAAGTTACAGTGTTGTGACGGAAAGCCATTTAAAATCTTCAGAGGTTTCGAAGTTTTTATTTGCCGAGAAACATCCAGAAGTAACAGTCAGAGACGTTGACACTGCGTGTACTTTAACGCCAACTGAACGAAATCTTCATGAGATAAGTAGTGTTGATGGTCCTGCAGCATTTCTGGACATACTTGCACCACCATACGATTCAGAGTCTGCCGATGGGTCAGATTTGACGGATCGTTCATGTCATTATTTTGTTGAAGTGCCCTGGAATAATGATGTTAGTAACGTTAAGAGATTGTGTGTAGTACCAAGTCCACCTGATTTTTGGAGTGACTCTGCTCCATACAAAGGTCCAGAGTTGCGGTGAGTTTGTGTTTAAGATTTTAGTTTTTATTGACTTTTTTCAGATTTATTGCAATTTTAGGGATTATTGAAGATGGCGATTCCGCTAGGAATTGGCGTCGTCATACTGAACTAGTCAAACGCAAGACACTGCTGGGTCATTCCATGTCAAATCATCCAATTCTACTATATGATTTGAACCTTGACCTCTCAGATTTGGATGAATTTTTTATTTTAAGGTAATGTACCCACCAACACTAGTTTAAATTTCAAATTTTTCTGACTTTTGGTTTTCGAGTTTCAAGGTTTTTAAAAATCAAAAAAACGACTGTTTTGATCGATTTATGATTGTTTTAAAATTCTGTAGCTCAAAAACTGTACAACCTAGAGACCTCAAACTGCCACCATTGTTTTCTACTAAAAAATCCCTTCAATTTGATATGTAACATGACTGTGCTACCTAAATTTAAAAAATTCCAAAATATTTTATTTTTGAAATTTCCTAAATACGTACCCTCTGATTTTTTTTAAAAATAAGAATTGACCACATTCATGCAAATTTTCAAGATGGGATTGCAATGGGTTCTTGTATAAAAAAATATTTTTCTACCAGAATACAGGCTAGTGAGGTGAAAAGCAGACTATTTCTAGGCTATGGATACTAAGGTAGGCCTACATAATTCTAACAAACTTAAATTGTTAAGTTAATCTTTTTATGTAACATCACCTTGTTGTGGTTGCTAATTCATTAAATGATATAGTGTTGTTTTAATTTAATTTTCATTATTCTTTTAACTATGCATCAGAAGGAAGTGAACACATTTTAATTGGTAATATACATTCTAAAAGTTAAATTTTGAATAAAGCCACTCACCTTCATCCTTAGTTTTAAATGGCAGAGATTATATTTTTCTTGGTTTTCCAGTGTTATTTGTAGGCCTAATCATTTTCAACAAGTTCCTTATAATAGAAATTGGCAAAAGTAATTTCACTTGGGAAAAATATTAACTTGTTGATAATTGTGTGGATTGAACTGTATTTCTAATAATAATTGTTATTTACAAATTTAATATGCGTACTATTTATACAATTAAATGTTTAGTGAGTGTAGGCCTAACATAATTTAAACACTTTTTTTTTATCTTTTAAGATATTTTTCCATACCGAGAGAAGACAATTTCATTTCTTTAGCACTTAAAGTGTAGGTTCTTCCCATAGCTGTAGTTGGATCCACTGTTTGTAAAAGAGTATTTCCTGGGACATCTAATAAATCTCTTGGTTGTGGATAGTAAAAAGAATGGGCTGGACCTTTTGGGTGTAAAAAATTTATTCGGTACATGTCATTGTATTTTTCTTCAATGCATCCTAGCCAGCAAGAGTCATCATATGCTACTGTCACAAAACCAGCAGCAATATTTTCCATATCTGACGGTGTTATTTGGTTCACTGTTGTCACATATTCAAGAGACTCATCAAGACTAAAATGATAAGGCTTGACAGTAATTTGACTCTGTGTGGGGTTTATATGAGCGAAACTTTTGTGTTTCCACAACCGCTTTGATTCACCAAACCGAGGAAGTAAGTATTCTTTGGTCTCTTCATAGTCTTCTGTTGTGCAATATTCAGAGTCTATGTTTTTTTATGTGTAATCGTAAGTTTTCGCGGCGGATCTGTTGCTTGAAGATTTCTTGGGCGTACTGCCGGCTCAATTGACCTGGTTGCACACCCGAGAAATCTTCAAGCAATGTTTTTTTACGTTTTCCATGGCATATACTTAAAGTGATTTGGGTGTTAAGATTTGTTGATCATATATATGGTCTTTGTAAGCTGGCTTTAGCAGCTAGCCGCTTAACAGTTCCAGCAAGGCCATCACATGCACTCTGGCCATGGGATGTTGCAAAGAACTCCCACTCTGCCTCAACTTCAAAATCAGTTTTATGCAAAAACAAATAAAGGAAGTTTTTCTTATTTTTATATTGTGCAGCGCTGCCATCAGAAAAATAAGTAATCTTTTTAAGTGGAAAATGCAAGGTTTGCTTTAAGATTTCTAGCAGTTTTTTCTTGAATGCATAGAAAGCGACTGTATTATGTAGATGTAGATTATGTTCCAGGCAATCTGAGATGAAGACATACTGCAGATGTTTTAGTTTTCCCTCCCATTTATAATATATGATGAAAGGATGCAGTGTAGCTTGGGTGGTAGTCCAGTGGAATGATTGTATTTCATCTTGTACAACGAAAGAGTAGTTTTCTGCAAAATCACAGTTGACTACTACATGGCCTTCAGTTAAATTGTCCTTGATTTGGCTGTAGTATTCTTTCTGCTGACTAGCTATAAATGAATGAGTTTTTACCTTGGTGTCCAAAAGCTCATCAATAAAGTCATCAGTACATTTTACTACAGTTTCCATCAAACACCTATCAGTTACCCACTTTTTGTAGGTAACTTCATAAATCATATCATCATTGAACTTTGATCTTTAAGTCTAGAGACACCAGGACATTCTTTACAAATATCCATAAAATATTGTTGAGATGGTGGATTGCACAGATTTCGAAGCAGTTTCATCTCCATCCAAAACAAAATTTTCCATTTTAGCACCATTCATCACTAGCTTAATGTTTTGGTGTAAGGTACACACACAGACAGTATGTGTGCCACTTTTTCCAGCCAGGATACAGTTCTTTGGTCTCAATTCGCAAAACTTGGAAAAACCAATTTTGTTTGCTGGGAACTTTTCCTTAAATAATTGGTATATTTCTTGCAAATTTGGCAACACTAGACTATTTTGTACCTGGATCTTTCCATCTTTATTTCTTATGGTCACTCTTTTTTCCCTGGTATCATTCTACTAATGTCAGAATTGTAGAAGTCTTTTACAGAGTCAGCAATATTCTCATTTAGAGTTCTTCCAGGTTTAAGATTAGGATTTGACAAAATTCCTTTTTCTTTTACTAACAATTTTACTGCACGGACCATGTAGTTTGTCACTCCAAATTCTTCTATTTTCTGACAGCTCCAACTCATAGGTAAGATAGACAAAACCATCATTTTTTCACTTCTTTTTGTTGTTTGAGCAAACTTTTCTTTTAACTGTTGAATTATCTCTGGTTCATCTTCGGAATGTTCAATAATAACTTCTTCTTGGCTCAATTCTGATAGTAAGTTCTTTTCTAAGCTAGACTTTATCAAGTTTTTTCTTTGTATAGCTAGGTACGTTAATCTTTTACTTCTTTAGTGGTGGCTCACCCATGACTTCCAGTGACTTGTTCAACTATTCTAAGGAAGATTGAGGATCAGTAAAAGAATCATTTAAATTTTCACTGCTACAAGGTAAAACTTCATCTTCTGTTTTGTGTTTGTCACTAATCTTTTTCCTACATGCATCACATATTTTCATGCCACTAATGATTCCTAAGTTTAGAGAGCAAATCCATTCTGTTACATTTCTTAGTGATTGTACACGGACTTTCTTATATTGTTCAACTTTAAAAGGGTTACAACATTTAGCAATTCTTTGCAAATGCCATTTTTGTAAGTTAAGAACTACTATCAAAAAGTAAAAATATATAAAACTCAAACCACATGTCTATTATCTGGAAAGTTCTAGAAAAAATAAATGTAGTAAATACTCGTATTTTATGATGTTTGATATATTACCACGTACACGGCACGGCATGCACCAAGACTACACTGCTGTATACTAGATCACTAGACACTTTACACTAAAAACACAGTACAATATAGAGCACTCATAAGTTTGTGTTTACTGAGTCACCCAGACTGGATGGGCTCAGTGGATCCAGTGCAGTGCATGTTGGGATATGAACACAGTTACCGGTTGTGACATGAAAACAGGCTGCAGACTGTGCCATTCCTTTCAAGTTACAACTGGTTTCTCTATACTACTGGATACACTCTTATCTGAATGTTGCGAATGCCCAGTCTAGCATTATTCTTTGCTTTATTTCATACACATTTTAATGTATTTGAAAATCTTAAGTTTTTTTTATAATAAAAAGTGAATGTCATATAACATTTTAAGATTCTTAAGTTATTATTTTTTTTATATTATACTAGCATTTATCAGTTGCTTCGCACACACGGGTTTTGGCATGTATAAAAATACTCTACCTTTTTTTTTACTACCAAATATTAACTTGAAGAAGCAAAAAATATAAGTTTCATTTAAATATTTTCCTTTCCTATACTTATTACCTTAGATTCGGTTTTCATACTATAGTTCAAAAGTTTTTTTTGTTATACTTATATTTTAACACAGTATAATATATTAAAAATAAGAAATTAAAGCTACATGAAATGTAATCACTAACGATCCAATGAGGACATATCTTGAATCAGTTGACATTTTGGTCAAAAAATTGGAACACCCTTTCTGGAGATAAAAAGTGAATATTAAAGATAAAAGAAATGTACGGTACCTTACAAATAAGGCAGAATGAAAGTTACTGTCTGCGGTAGTGTTGGCAGTACAGTCAGTTTATAAAAATACCACTGCCGCCAACAATAGCATTTGCGATAACTAATCTGAAATCGCTGTTAAATTTTCATAATTGACGTTCCTATGCCATGGGTAGTAATATGTATTTCGTGCTTATTAACTTTTATGCATCAACCCAAATTTTGAGCCATCTCTCTTCATCATATCTCAAAACTGAAGTGGTTAGGTTGAAATGCGGCCTGGACCAAAAAAAAAGGGTCACCAAAGCCACACATAGACATGAACGTTTGTTTTGTTTCCAGGAATACACATCATCACTGGCATGGCACTCATTAAAACAGCTTATTAATTACTAATTGAATTCCTCATGCCTCATGTTGTTGCAAGAACATTCTAGTCCAGGCTGCATTTCAACATAAGCACAATCTGTACTGACATTGCCGCTTCAAAATCAAATCGTGCAATTACACCTAAACACATGAAATGCATCGCTAAATACATTTTTCATAATGACAACGTTATCTATTTCAGGATTTGATGTATGCGTAGCATAAATAACAACAATTAATTTCGTAATACAACTTCAGTTTGAACTGCAAGATGACTAAAACATGTGCAATACTACATTGACTGTATCCTAATGTCACATTGATTATTCCTAGCGGTTGCGGTTAGGCTGAAATGCGACCTAGAACAGATAAAAAAAAAATGTCGTAAAAGGCACAAGGAACTACACAGACGGAAAAAAAAATCCCAACACCAAGAAAAAATTATTGTAGAGTAATGAAATTTGGACAATGCATTTGTCAAGTTAACATGTTTAATTGATTAAATTTTCAAGATCACAGGTTAATTTAAGCTCAAGAAAATGCATTTCAAATGTGAAATACTGTTAAATTAATAGCCGGTGTAACCTCCAGAATTTTGAATGCAAGCCTGCAAACGTGAATGCATTGTGTCATACAGGTTTCGAATGTCACTTTGTGGTATGGAGTTCCATGCTTGTTGTACTTGTGCTGTCAATACTGGGACGGTCAGTGCTGGCTGTGGATGATGCTGGAGTTGTCGTCCAATGATATCCCATACGTGTTCAATTGGAGACAGATCTGGTGATCTCGCAGGCCAAGGTAACATGTCGACACTCTGTAGAGCACGTTGCGAGACAACAGCGGTATGAGGGCGAGCGTTATCCTGTTGAAAAACTCCCCCTTGAATGCTGTTCATGAATGGCAGCACTACAGGTTGAATTACCAGACTGACGTACAAATTTGCAGTCAGTGTGTTTGGTATAACCACAAGAGTGCTCCTGCTGTCATAGGAAATTGCTCCCCAGACCATGACTCCAGGTGTAGGTCCAGTGTGTCTAGGCCGCAGACAGTTTGGTTGCAGGCGTTCCCCTGGCCTCCTTCTGACCAACACTCGGCCATCACTGGCACCAAGGCAGAACCTGCTTTCATCAGAAAACACAACAGATCTCCAGTGTTGGTCAGAAGGAGGCCAGGGGAACGCCTGCAACCAAACTGTCTGCGGCCTAGACACACTGGACCTACACCTGGAGTCATGGTCTGGGGAGCAATTTCCTATGACAGCAGGAGCACTCTTGTGGTTATACCAAACACACTGACTGCAAATTTGTACGTCAGTCTGGTAATTCAACCTGTAGTGCTGCCATTCATGAACAGCATTCAAGGGGGAGTTTTTCAACAGGATAACGCTCGCCCTCATACCGCTGTTGTCTCGCAACGTGCTCTACAGAGTGTCGACATGTTACCTTGGCCTGCGAGATCACCAGATCTGTCTCCAATTGAACACGTATGGGATATCATTGGACGACAACTCCAGCATCATCCACAGCCAGCACTGACCGTCCCAGTATTGACAGCACAAGTACAACAAGCATGGAACTCCATACCACAAAGTGACATTCGAAACCTGTATGACACAATGCATTCACGTTTGCAGGCTTGCATTCAAAATTCTGGAGGTTACACCGGCTATTAATTTAACAGTATTTCACATTTGAAATGCATTTTCTTGAGCTTAAATTAACCTGTGATCTTGAAAATTTAATCAATTAAACATGTTAACTTGACAAATGCATTGTCCAAATTTCATTACTCTACAATAATTTTTTCTTGGTGTTGGGATTTTTTTTTCCGTCTGTGTATACATATAACTGATTTTTGACTTCTGATATCATGATAACTACTGGTAAGTGAAATAACACAAAATTTTACTCGTTGCTTTCGAATTGTCTTACATTATTCACAATCAAATTTCAGCAACCCGGTAAATTGAAAACTCTTTACTATCTATAAGTACAAAATTACTTACCAAATATTTTACACTTCTGTACTCTTATTGAAGAATTAAAGTATTATGTAGTGGTTTGAGTAATGAATTCCATATAATTACATTTATCAAAAGAGAAACTATGGAGAAATTATAACCAGTGACAACCATATACAATCCAGAGATATTCATCTTTGGTCAAACTCAAAATTTTTACAGTGAATTAAAACCCGGTGTTAGTAATGTTTATTGTGTCTGATTCAGGTATTCCATTTATCAACTACATTCAAGAAAACTAAATAATTGAAATCAAAATACTAAACAGAATTCTAAATTAAGTTGTGTGATATTTTTGACCGATTTTTGTGCAAGGAGTGAACATCTCAATTACAGTGGGAAATGTATCTCATAATTTTATCTCTAGAAATGTATTTAATTATTTCCTCCGTACCTCGGTACATATAAGTCATTTGCTATTTCCGCAGATTTTAATTGTGACCATTAGCTCTAAAGATTTGAAATAACCACCCAAATTGCTGCTGTAGTTTTTGCGGCTCTCCGGTTCAAATAATGAAACATACGCAGCTTGCTTACAGATCTATAATAATACATATAGATATTCTGGCACTAGCTTTGAGCCCGTCAAAAATGACTGTTTAAACGCCATATTCGGGCAGTTTTTATTTTTTTTATTTTTTTTACAGTTGGTTAATTATACGGAATTATTACATAATTCTAATGGCCTTGAATTTGTAATGTTCTGCATATTTCTTTTGCAGTTCACATATCAATACAGCAGTAACTTCTACTGAATTAATGACGGTGGAAGTATAGAAACAATGAAATTAAAAACAAATTAGGAATCCCAAAAACTTTTGCTATCCATGTAATATGTTTTGTTCCTGGTCCAAGCACAATTCAGCACGATAAATATGGAACTTCTTTCACCCGCATTAATAAACTTTCAGTAACATGGCACTTATGAAAGCAGTTTAATTGGTTTGCAAAACTGATTTCAGAGCGAATTATGCTGTAACAAAATGTGTCAGTTGCGATTCCGGTCAACTTAGCCACAACCTCCACTAACATTGCATTCTAAAATCATAGCTTTTATTACACTCATATGAATAACGTCAGGCAGCATTTACGGTGGTAGTCTGAATTTATTCTGGAAAAGTGACCCTTGACAATGGCGGCAGAGATTGTGACCGCCGAAACGTCGTGGTCAAACGATGTACTAACTCGGCTAGCTACCCGAGAAAATTTTATTCAGCTAACACATATATCATTTTTAATGATATCTTTTGTTATATGAATAAGTTTCTCTGGTTGGATTATCAGAGTATTTGGTTAGGATTTTACATAAATAAATGCATTTTACTTTAGATGACGGAGACTATAATTTCGAAAACTGGTAACTGTTACTTATTTGACCAATACATTTTGCATTACGTTTCTCCGAGTTTTTAATAAACTTCATTGTTTCATACTGTCTGCCAAAAAAATCCTTAGTTCATGGTTTAACCTAGTCCTTATAACTGATACAGATAAAATAGCATAAATATTGAATCCCCTTCTCCTTACATGAATTTCTGCGTCTAGTTGTAAATAAACGAAAAGTAAGATGATGGAACGAATGTAATATGGTGGCTGTTGATTGGCGAGTGAAGGCTGGCACGTGACAGTTCTCTAGCCAATAGCTATACTAGCTATAGACGGCGCAGACTCAAGATTAGTTTTTTATATAATGGGATTAAAATATCATTTAATGAATTAACAAACAATAAGAGGGTGATGTTACATAAAAAGGCTACCTTAGTATTCATAGCCTAGAAATAGTCTGCTTTTAATCTCACTGGCATGTATTCTGGTAGTAAAATATTTTTTTTTATACAAGAATCCTTAGAGATTCCATCTTGAAATGTTGCATGCATGTAGGCAGTTAGACTGGACAACACACATAATTTTTATAAAAAAAATCCGAAGGGTACATATTTTGGAAATTTTTAAAAAATTTCAAATTTATGAAGCATAGTCATGTTACATGTTTTTAGAATTTTTAGAGGGAAACAATGGTGCAAGGTTGGGCTCTCTAGGTTGTACAGTTTTTGAGCTATAACATTATAAAACAATCATAAATCGATCAAAAACAGTTGTTTTTTTATTTTTAAACCCTTTAAACTCAAAAACCAGAAGTCAGGTAAATTTGGAATTTCAAATTTAAACTAGTGTTGGTTGGGTACATTACCTGGAAAAATAATATATTCTCCAAATCTGAGAGGTCAAGGTTCAGACTGTTAGTTGATTTGAGATTGAAAGACCCTGCTGAAAATGCTATCCGAAATATATCTTGCTGGTCCAGGCTGTATTACAACCTACTTTCTGCTTGCAAATAATGGTCCAGGTTGTGTTACAATCGAATTACTGCTTGAAAATAATAGGTCTTGCATTTGACTACAGCAGTATTATGATGTCATTAGTGAATGATGTAGCGGAATCGCGATCTCAAATAGACCCAGTTTAACTCTACACAAAAATGACACAATTACCAAAGTTTAATTCGTAAGGCTTTAACGAAATTTTTTCTTCTAGTACAGGCTGCATCTTAACCTAACCACCACCACCAGAAAGGAAACAAAACTTTGTGATTCCTGGACCAACAGTAAAGTTTTGGTGGTATTACCATCTAGAATTAAAACCCGATTAAAATTCTCAAGCAACCTAATTGTTAGATTATATATTCGGCACCCAAAACATATACATGGATACAGTGCTAATATATATAGGTCAACACCATCATAACTGTGGCACCACAATTTGATGATGAATTCTTGTTTGAAACAAAATGACAAAAAAATAAAAATTGTTGATATCTTGCTTAGGTTTGTAGATATCGAATGTCAAAAATCAGTTATAGGTAGGGCCTATAGTTCCTTGTTCTTTTGGTAACATTTTTCTTCTGTTCCAGGATGTATTTCATCCTCACATCGACCACTAGAAAGAAAACAAAACACCGGTTGGGGTCTGCTGGAGATCACAATTCTGCTTCGACAGCATTCATCTGTGCTGACTAATGCCATAATACTGTTGTGACAATTAAGTTTTTCCCGGCGTATTGCAGACAGGAATTCTTCACGGGTCTTCTGCCGGATAAGATCTTTTAAACACGACGTTTCGGCAGTCACCTCCGCTGCCTTCATCTGGTGAGCTGTCATCGCGAAGTAGCTGCCATGACATTCGGTGCCGAACCGTCGCGGCAGCTACTTCGCAATGACAGCTTACCAGATGAAGGCAGCGGAGGTGACTGCCGAAACGTCGTGTTTAAAAGATCTTATCCGGCAGAAGACCCGTGAAGAATTCCTGTCTGCCATAATACTGTGGTAGTCAATAGCAAGATGTTGTATTTTCAGTGGTATTTAGGTTGTACCTTGACCATTATTTTCAAGCAGTAGGACCAACTAAGTTGAAATACGCTTTGGACCAGCATAACAGTGCTAAATTACTCTGGAACATATTTCTAGCAGTGTCTTGTGTTTGACTACGGTAGTATTCTGACACTATTCCCTAGTGGAATTGCTGTCTCCAGTAATCCCCACTTAATGGAAGTCTGTCGTGTAGTTCCTTGGCGAATTATGTATCTGGTCCAGGCATGCCCCAACCTAAACACCTCAAGTTTGAGATATAATATCTCAAGAATTAAGCGAGATAGCAAAAAATTGTATTCTTTACTTTCAATTTGGCTTGTTGAGATTCATAACTATCCATCATTAAATTTAGGCATCACGGTTATCATGGAATACCCTTCTTTAGGAAATTTAAATGCAGATGATACTAGTATTTATATCCAACCTCAGAAATGAATTCAATTATTTTCATAAATATTTATTGCCGCATTGTGATAAGAATAAGTATGCATGACAGTTGATGTAAATGGTATGTAATATTATGAATCATTTTCTGATTTGGTGTTATTTCTCCAAATAACTTTGTCTGGTGAAGTAAATTCTAAGATTATGATGTCCACAATAGTAATGTATTGCAGCATTGTATAGGATCTGCCATCTACAAATTCTGAATTGTGTAAAGGGGATTGCACAACTTTCTTCACCAGTCAAAAAATGGTAGTCACCTTTTCAAATTTGGATTAATTGCTTCAGTATAATGTATTCTTTACATCCCCCCCCCCCCCCCCCACACACACACAAAGTCCCCCCAAATTAAATTAAAAATAAGAGTTGTGCCAGCATTACAATCTCTTGAAATATCAGTTTATTCCTTTCTTGGCTTTTAAGCTTCTGGTTTTACTGGAGAGATCACAATATCACTATAAAAATGTTCTGTGGCTTGAGATCATAATTCTTTGGCAGTTAATCACCAGATAGGTTCGAATGCATCTTGCACCAGCGTACCTTCATAACTACTTTCCAAAATAGTGGTGGTACTTGAGAAATTAGTTCCAGTGGTATCATGCTGGTCGAGGGTGTATTATAACCTAAAGACTGCTGGAAAATGTCACATTATTATGACATTTTCTTGCATTTCAGAAAGTTTTTCAAGTGGTATTGTGATTTCCAGTAAGCCTAGTACATTTATATCCAAGCTGTCTTTCTGCAATGCCCACCATGTTATCAATAGATGCAATCAGAGATAGTCAGTTGCTTCTGTTGTAAACAAATACCACATTTTTGAGATGCAAGAAAATTTACAAAAAAAATCTTTTGGTCCAGGCCACATTGCAGCTTAACCATAACCTCTGTGAGGAAACAAAACTGATTACGTTGTGAGTTTGATGGGTTAAAGTGGTGGAGGAAGCAACTACCAATTAGTAAACTAAAAAAAAAAGAGAGAGAGAGAGACCATTGCTGCTACATTCAGTCACAAGGGAACCAGTTTTGAGGAGAACAAATGTGGAGACAAAAGTATTACTTGGAAAAAGCCTGTGTGCTATGAGGGTTGTACTTGTGAACACCAGTGATAGAATTTCTTTAGGCAAGGTAAGGGGGTTTACTTTCAAAGTTGTTGGCTGAAGCTGTAAGGGAGACCACCTTCAGTTATGTTTTGGATAGAACTAAACCTTTTTTTGTTTAAAGGCTGCTGGTGAGGTGTTAAAAATAAATTACCAAAGGGATATTGAATACAATGTAGATTTGCATAAACACCAAAGAAATAGGTGTAGCCAACTAACAATAAGAAAGGGGGGTAGACTTAGTTGGGGAATAAGGATTTACATAAGTGAACAAAACATGTTACATATCTTCCTGATAAAGTCTGGTGGTAACTTTGTGGGGTTTGTTGTTATACAAGCAGTTCTGGTGGGTGTGGGAGTGTTCAGTAAACCACTGGCTAAAATTGATGGATGGTCATCGGTGCGGTTATAAAAAGGTACATATTTCAGATTTTAAGAGATTTCAGGAAAAAATCAAGTATCCGGATAGAGGACATCGATAGAGATCATTTGAAGTTGGAAAGAAGTTAATGAGGGTATGAAAAAAGCAGAGATATTAGTAGGTTTAATTACACTATTGTATACTCGTGCAGGGATAAGAGGTGGAAAAATTAAGCAGGAGCAGCTGCACATAAGTTATTGGAGTTTGAAAATAGAAATAGAGGATATTATGAGGGTATTAGGTAATTTAAAGTAATTGTAAAATGGCAAGTGCGGATAATGTAACTAGTACTGTATTAAAGGGGATTTACTGCTTTTCCATACCTTGAAATATTATTTAGTCTGAAGACTTGCTGCATTTCAGACAATTGGAAAATTGTTTTATTAGTACTGGTTGAAGGAGAAAGGAAGTAATGTGTCTGTCAAGAGTGGAAAGTTTTAGACCTGTTTAGATCTGTCTCAAAATTTAATCACTTAGAACTTTAAATTTAACCCCATCATTGATCAGACCTCATATTTAAACACTAAAATACACGTACCAATAAGGAGGTGTAATGATTTTGAAGAGACATTCAGGTTAATATCAAGTTTTTAAAAAGACATTTCATACACCATATATAGGGATTGCAATCCAGCAAAGCGGGATCCCGCGGGATCCCGCATCATTAGACAGTCTGGCGGATCCCGCACAAAATTAAGTGGATCCGCAATCCGCAAAATCCGGCGGAAATGCGTGTCAGTCTGCGTGACTCACTGCCCCACTCGGTCTCTATTGCATGTATTGCACTGTTTGCCTTTACCCTTCCAGTTGGCATTTGACTCTTGTGAACAAGCGTTTGTTTTTGTCAACCTTCGTCATTCGTAAGTAAATAAATACACTTTTATCTATTCATCAAACTTAGTTTGTTTCCACACATTTCTATAATTTGAGTTATGGTGCATATTTAGTACGATTTTCTAACTATATAATTATTTTTTAAGTGTCGCACACGTTATCTGAACTACACGGTTACAGCTTTTTATTCACGATTTCATTATTCCCATTTTTTGTATTTGCAGATAAAGTAATTGTGACAATTTGCGGCTGAAAATTTGATTATTCGTTGATATGAAACTAACGTTATCGTAATTTTAACTATCGCGTACCTATTTATTTAACAGCTATCAAAAGGAAATTGTATATCCTTTGACTTATTGTTGTTTTGGCCGCTGCCTCAATGCGTTTCTTTGACGAAAGCCACCTTCTTACATGTGCCGCTCAGGCTTCCAATTAATCCTTCTTCTCCTTGTTATTATTTCGACTAAAGGTAAAAAAAGTTATAATGCAATTTTCACGGGTGTATCGACGAATTGTGTTGTAGGAACACCATACTTCGACGGCTGCCTCCGCCGTCTTCCTCACGTGTGTAATTTCGTGTGCTGCAATGAAATCCGGAGATACAACCTATGAGGACTTCACTGCAATCATTTTCCGAGAAAGTCTCCTTTGTTACTAAAAATAATAATTTCCACTCTAAAAACGTCGTTACGCCCACATAAGTAAATCTGAAATACTTGACAGTTTACGTGTTGGTGAGTAGTTTCTTTTAATAACATTGAATCAACTGTAATATCAATCAAGGAATCAGAAGATATAATAATGAATCACGCAAAAAAAAGGCCAAGTCTCGTGTTTGTGCAGTGACAAAAAGTCATGAGATCCTGTTCTGAGCCAAATCTACACTTTACTGAGTATATTCACTTCACTTTGTGAAATGGAATGCTTTTTTCGGTGTTGTGGAACGTTTATTTAGAATTAAAAAAAAAAAAACTCTGGTAACTTGGCCATTAAGCAAACCATATTTTTAAACTTATGTGATGTATTGTAAGGCACATAATATGACCTAAGACTAAATATTTTCCATTTTTATTATTTATTTAAAAATTTATTTATATTAAAAAACAAAAATGTAAAACCTCGAAATACACTTAAGACACGTTAAAAGTTTTAATGTCATTTTGCCAATCAAAATAGTGTTAACTGTTAATTTTTATCATTTAACATTAAAAATTATTTATTAATTTAATTATTACTTAATTTATTAAAGTTTTAAGTAACTGTTTTAAATAAATGTGTTAAAAAACTGTTTGTACCAATCCCAGACGGATCCCGCGGGATTGACGCAAATCCCGCGCGGATCCCGCGGGATTGAAAACACTGCGGGATTGCAATCCTTAACCATATATTAAAAAATATATTTTATGCTTGAAAAATACATCTAAATGACAGGTTTTCTTGTTCAGTCATTCTTGCAGATGCATAGAAAAATTCTCCAGTCCTTGCACCCACATCAAGTGAAATGACCTCTGGTGTTCCAGTGTAATCTTAAATGTTGGATAACCCTGTAAAATTAGTCACAACATCAAAGTGCACATTATATTGCCATGCATTCAAATTGGGTGTCCTGGAAAATGGTCCTTTAACAAGTCCATTAATTCCCTGTTGTATCTCTGACTATCTAAAACCAAACCATTCAGAATTCAGTAGGGTTCGGATCTTTGACAAGTCATATTTTTTTACTGCTTTATTTTTTTATCTTGATGCGGAATACATCGATTAAATGTTTCTAGGTTTATCTGAAGGTATTTTTTTACAACATATAGATGCATATTCAGTCCATTTTTTCCTAGTTATTGTCATGTTACAATAATATTTATACTCATATTTTGAGGAAAAGTCTGGTAATTTTTTAATAGTACCGGAAATTTACTGGACGTTATAGATGATAAGATAATAGATAAGATAATTATACATTTGAGGAAAAACAAAACTAATTGTCACTTCATTGGTCAGAATTCACCAGTTAAGAAATAAAGTAGGTCAGAATTCACCAGTCAAGAAATAAAGTAACATTGTTGTCTTTCTCTAAATGTTATTGTTCCACTCGCCTTTTAATCTTGACAGTTACCAATACTTTTGAAAATAATCCTCAGTCAGTGTTAAATCTTCCATGCCGAAAACAAAATATTCTGAAAGTGCGATGTTATGGAGTTACGTAAAGGAATTAGGAACAAAGTATTTTAGTATAGATGAGTTCTTTTCTAAATTACATGAAATTAAACTGACTTCAACAAAACATGAAAGTGACCATTCTAGATAAAATAAATGACATATAATTAAGCATATTTTAATGTATAGTAAATTTAAATGTTTGGTCATTTTTTGTTATTTTTAAGGTCATATTTGCATGCTTATTTCTCGATTTAATTTTTTTTTGTCATAAAGATGCAAACCCTAGAGATCAGTATGACACTTCATTTTGTCTTATTTTTTATTACCTCTTTTCGTATTTTCTATGATGATACTCCCTTTTAATGTTTTATTTTTTTATATTCTTCCTTTTTTTTTGTAACCAGGATACACGATTGTCTTTAACTCATGAGTGAGTAAATCTTCAGCTTACTGTTTATTCGACTCTTTCTTCATACTTCAAATAAATAATAAACTTATATGACTTAATTCCTTTTTTATTATCATGTCATAATATCCTTAATTATCCGAATGTTTACAAGTTCTTTCAGCAGCAACTTAAAGTTCAAAGCTAACACACCAACGGTTTTTATCAAGCTTTTCCGATCTTTTCTATCTTCTCTCTCTTTTTTTTTAATATAAACATTATCCTAGCTACCAATTTCACAGAGTAATTATTTACTTTAGGTAGCCTGTTATACTACAATTTCAGGTAGTGAACACTAGTATAACATGAAAACATTCCACTAAGAGTCAACTCACAATGTGCCCACCTTCCTCGAGTAACTTGTGAGTGATCTTTGTGGGAAATCAAGTAGGTTTTTTTTCTAGTCAATTTTGGAAATACTGCACATCACTCACAATTCCAAGCCAGGAATTTATCCGAAGATCTGATTACTGATCCAAAAAAGTTCTGGTCGTATGTCAAATTATTAAGAGGCTCTCGTAAGGTTATGCCCTCACTGATTAAGGAAGATGGGGAATTATCCGAAATTAGCGTAGAGAAAGCAGAAATCTTGAATAATATATATAAAAAAGCTTTCACTCGGAGGAGATTCCGACATTTGCCAATCGTACCAACAAAATTATGAATGATCTTCTTGATGTCGAGTTAATAACTAAACTGCTTATGAATGTAAAAACTAATAAGGCTCCCAGACCAGACGGTATTCCTACAAGATTCTACTCCAGGTACACAAAGGAAATTGCACCGTATTTGATGAAATTATATACCGCCTCCTTGGATCAAGGAAAAATACCAGCCGAATGGAAGACCGCCATAAGTCCAGTATTTAAAAATGGGAATGTTAATAATCCTCAAAATTATAGGCCGATCTCGTTAACATCAACATTTTGTAGGATTTTAGAACACTTCATCTATTCAAATGTCATGCTGTTTTTGGATGAATGTGAGCTTTTAAACCCAAATCAACATGGGTTCAGAAAAGGCCGATGCTGCGAAACACAACTTGCACTTTTAATTCACTACTTGTGCCATATTATAGATGGGCAATCCCAGGTTGATATAGTTCTATTAGATTTTAAAAAAGTTTTTGACACTGTGCCTCATACTAGGTTACTTAGGAAACTTCGTGGTTACGGCATATCTGGACAAAGATGCGACATGGTTGCAGACTTTCTGAAGGGCAGAACACAGTGTGTAGTTCTCGACGGTGAGAGTTCATCACTTACCGAGGTGAGATCCGGGGTTCCCCAAAGAAGCGTGATAGCGTCTCTGATGTTTCTCATTTACATTAATGATTTGTGTGACATAATAAGGGGAATGAAAAGATTATTTGCCGATGATGCTATTATTTATCGTGAAATCAAAACCCAGGAAGACTGTGCTTTGTTACAAGACGATATTACAAAAATAATTGTGTGGTGTAAAGACTGGCAGTTGGAGTTAAATGCTAAAAAGTGCCAAGTCATACATGTAAGTAAAAAGGTGACACAATTTGGCTCTGAATATACCATTAATCGTACTGTCCTTAGAACGGTAGATTCCGCTAAATACCTAGAGGTAACAATTTGTAATAATTTGTTGTGGAATGAGCATATCGAGAATGTAATTGGGAAAACAAATCGTATGCTCTGATTTCTAGGTTGTAATTCAAAACACTCCGGAAGTTAAATTGATTGCATATAAGTCACTAGTGCGTCCTCAACAGAAGCTAATTGAAAAATTCACGACTGACATATTTCGGAATTACAGCAAACAAATATTGCTACCAGCAACATTCTTATCTTGGAATGACTGAAAATCAGAGAAATCAGGGCTATAACCGATTCATATCTGTATTCATTTTTTCCACGAGCAATTAGGGAATGAAATAGAAAGGATTTACCGGGCGAGTAAACTTAAAATCTGACAGGAGTAGCTATCGATAAAGCTCTCCGGCCATCCTGATCTGGGTTTTCCCAGATCACTCCACGCGAATGCTGGGATGGTTCCTCACAATACCCCATGGGCACCCCCTGCCATATCCCGTATATCCCTTCCAACCTATTACCCTTTCGGATAGGTGCAATGCACCCTCCGGCACACACTTTTAGTGAATCACGTAGTAATAGTAATGAGAACAATGTCGTTCCTGAATAGTTCTAGCATTTGTTCTCTTGTTGAAAACCAGTTTGATATCTTTGAACCACTATAATTTTATACACATAATATTGAAGATCCAAGTGCAAAAGTCAACAAACTGATGTTCCTAACATCCCTGGAGTGTGAGCATGTCATACTGCTATCCATCTTGTCAAATAAGTTTGATGTTTTGGGGATTTAAAGGGTTTGATCACCTCTTGTTGCTCCTGGCCTCACAGATCCAGTTCTGATCTTTTTTTACACTATTCAGTCTTGTTTGAAGGGAAAATGAGGCTATGTGAAACAATGCAAGTGAGTATGAAGTACATACTATGTAAACTTCACTGAACTACATGTTACTTTCTCTATATCAAAGATTTGATATTCAGTCTTTTACAGCTCCATGGTTACTTTAACAATAAGTAACCAACAGTCATTATGCATGAATCTTCTCTCGATTTTGGCCATCTAAGGACCTTGAAAAGCAACCCTGTGCATTCATCGTGATGTTTCTTTTCTTGACTTCTTCATCCTTTGCTGTTTCCTCCTTTCTTGGGTCCAGATATTATTAATTCCCTCCTCCTTCTCATGGAAATTCTTTCAATTTTGTATCAGTCTTCTGAAGATTGCTCCATCTTGTATTATATTTAGAATCTATTCTACTCAGGATCTTCCTATTCTGAACACACCTTAGTATTTCCCAATTTGTTTGTCTATTACTGATTCAACAGTGTCTTTCATGAGACTCCTACCAGGAAATTCAAGCTGGCACTAAATTTCGGACATAAGGGTGTGGGAAGGTTTTATTTATAGATAAGGAGGTCAGGTATTGGAATAAGTTAGAGAAGTGATGAATAATTTACCAAAAACTTTGAAAAAAATTGAAGTTGAAATTTGTAGAGTGCAAAAGTAGGTGGGTACAGGAAAGTGCGTGTGTAGGGAAATTGCCACCGTAGCATGTCTTCATCTGCAATTAAATTAAATTCCACTGTAATTGTTTACATCTGTTTTTTACCATTCTTCTATAATAGTGTATCAGTGCATTTCTCCAATCGGATTTTTTTTCCGTTTACCATATTTCTTGTTGTCAGTTCTTGCATTACTTGATTGCCTGCTTCTTTCAACAATTCTGCAATAATCAGATCTTCTGCACATTTATCGCTTCTCAGACTTTAGATTGTCATATGTTTCTTTCTTTCCTAGTGGATCTGAGGGTTTGTTTGCTAGTAATTGATTGAATTCTAATCTTTCTCCAGGTTCTTCACAGTTCAATAACTTTTCAAAGTAACATGCCAAAATTTTGCAGTTACCTTTGTTTAGCCCAATTTTTCAATTTTCATCTTTGAAAGCAAGACCTGATGGTTCTTTTCCATTCATTTCTTATAATTTCAGCTGTTTGTTTCCAATTTGTAAATTCTCATAAGTTTTACTGGAATGCCACCTCCAAGCTATCAGCTGCTTCGCATTCTTTGTTCCACCATCTATGCTTCTTAGTTCTCTTCATAGGGAGTAATTTCTGGGCAGCTTCAATTATTTTTGTTCATCATCCAAGTTCTTTGAAGTGCCCTCTTTTAACTATTGATTTACTTCTGAGTTCAACATTTTAACATCAAATTTAGTTCTCCTGTTTGTTATCTCTGTTTGGAGGGCCAAATATCATTTTTTATTGTTGTAAGGGAATGGTCATGGTCAATGTTGGGTCCTTTTTTCACCTTAATATTTTTGAATCTCAATTTTACTATTGGGGGAGATAGCCATGTTGTCAGTTTGAAATTCTCCTATGTTTGGGTTAGGGGACTGCCATGTTTGTTTCCTGGTTATTTTTTTATTTTTTTATTTTTTATTTTATTTTTTAAAAAAGAAGGTAGCCATTAGTTTCAGATTAAAGTCCTTGCACAGTTTGACAAGTCTTATTCCATTCTTTTGTGCTCTAGGAACTCTTATCCAACATCCTTATAAATTCTTTCTCTCCCAGTTTGTGTACTGAAATCTCCATGTAACATTTGACATGATTTGTAGGTATTTATGGGTTTCATTTTCTTAAAGTTCCCAATACTCATTCATTTTATCAGGATTTTTCATGTTATCCTCTTTAATTTGAGCGTAAACATTAATTAATGTATAGTTTTTATTTCCACATTTGATGGGTTGTGAACCATTGTGGCACAAGGGACAAATATGATAAATGTGATCTAAATGCGGCAAAACACATGCCTAACCGATACAAGCTATTGCTGTGCCCTCTATCTTTCGGGTGGGTTATCTGCATGTTTTAATAATGGGTCTGTATTGTTCAGACCATAGAGGTACAAGTGACAAAATGATGAAGAGACATGCTAGCAGAGAATTAAATTATCAAGAAATGATTAGTTTCATGGAAGATAGTGATGATTCTGTGGAAGGTACATTTTGTCTGTAAATAATAGCATAGTATTTTTATAAAACAATGGCTGAAAAGTTGTTAGTTTAGTATAAAATAAAATTCAAGTCTGGTTATCTATATAACCTTACTTTCCATACTATTTGTATGGGATTTTTGTGTTGACTTTTTGGGTGTGATATAAATGACAAAAATGATTTCCTGTTGATAGAATATTTTTTTATTTTGTCTTGATGATGATGCATTTTAAAATAAACTAATCATTATTTGTGTGCAAAATTTTTTTAATTGTCTTTGATCTGATTTTGTTTACACGTCACTTGTACCAGACTGGCATAATACTATCATTTCAGGCGTTTAGACATCACTTGTACTGGTATAGAATTAATATATTTTTATGCCTTTGTTGTAGATATTACGTGGAAACCAACCCCTAAAAGTAAAAACATATTCGAATACAAAAATATATATATAAACCTGCTCCCAAGAAGGACCTGTGCTAAATGTACAGCCATCATCAAGTTTGCTGCCAACTGAATCATTACGATCTGACACCCATGCAGTTCTGCCATCATCATCCGCCTATCCACCAGTTGTTCCGATACCACATGAAACCCCGGCAGAAGCATCGCCACCTCACCGCCAGTTTGGCCGATGGCACTTCTAACCCTGCCAGTTGAACAAGCATTATCCACCTCTCTGCCAGTTCGAATACCACCTGAAACCCCAACAGATATGCAAGCACCATTTGCATCTATGCCAGTTTTATGGAAACAATCTGATGAAGAACCACAAAAAGAAAATTCTACCCGAACACAGAGAGACAGAAAAGCATTGCAGCCTGGAAGATAAATTTAAGAAAACAGAGATGCAACGAAGGAAAGGAATATGTGTCTACCAAAGGTGAAACAATTCGAGCTAATGTTTTAGAAACCTTAAACAATGTTTTGTCGATACCAGTGCAAAACGTTTGCTGAAGATAAGCGTAAACTAATTCATTCAGAATTTTGGAAATTTGGAAGCACAAATGAATTTCAATAGATACTGTGTACAAATAGAAAAACTGAAACATTCAATTAACAAGAAAAAAATAAGTACAGTAATCATATTAAATACTAAACGAGTGTGCAAAACCATTTTTCTAAAAACGTTAACTATTTGTAATAAAAGATTAGCTATCACTAAAACTTCAATTGACAAACGTGGCAAACATGAACCTGGAAATTAAATCAAAATTGAAGGAAGTTTGAGAACACATCAACAGCTTGGCACACGTCAACAGCTTTCCAAACTTTAAAAGCCATTATTCACGTGAAGATGCACCACTTAAAAGTATGTCTCTTGAGTTATCAGTATCAAAAGTGTATTTTCTTTATAAAGAAAACACCCAGTTAAAGAACAAATCTATAGAAAAGTGTTCAATGCTGAATTCAATCTTGCATTCTACAAACTATGAAGTGATACATGAATACATGTTCCAGAGGGCAACCCAGAAAAAATAGTGTGCTTGAAACAGACGAAGAAAGTATTTTGGATTATACTTACGATGAATAAAGTGATAAAGTAATTGTCATATCAATCATTGATTCCATTTCTTCGCAGTCAAGGTGATTGTGTTTAGCTCTGGTGTTAAATGTACAAGGCCATCTATAGTTGTAGTGAGAACTCTACTATAAGACTGATACAAGTGTAAAATAAAAATAGGTACATAAACAGTGCAATACTGATATAAGTGCATTATTTTATTCTGTCTATAGGCCAAAACGGTAAAAGTAATTGTTTTTTTTTTAATTTTTATATCGAAATCTTAATAATCTCGACACAACTTTGATATGGGAAACATTAAAATTTGGTGACAAATACGTGTTATGTTTTATTACTGTATTTATGTTAAATATTTCAAACATATTTACAAAAACCTGTTTTTCTCAAAAAGTATATTTTATCACTTGTACCGCTGTGGTTTTCAACCTGTCATTTTACTGTCAAGAGATACTGCCTTTCACAAGATGAATGAGAGTTTTGGACTGATTCCACTATCTTCTTTACTACGAATGCAGTTCCAAAGTGGAGTACTTTCTTTATTACTCTCTTCCTAGGTATATCCTGCCATTTTCTGATTACAACATATTACTGTCTGTACGTCTGGTTTCTTGAAGAGCAAGTATTAGGATTTTCTGGCTGTCAAAAATTGTTTAGTTCTTTTAGTTTTACAACATTCAGAAGTGAATTAATATTCAGAGTACCAAAGGAATATTTTTGTTTTGATCTCAGCTTGTTGTTTGATGGGTCACCAGTAGAAGGCTTAGACTTCTTTTTGCTTGCTGTTGTAGGTTATCCAGAATCCTAAGGTCCACTTGCGCAGCATACTGCTGTGGTGGATTGACATTTCCAATTACCACTTGGAGTAATACTTCCTGTAAGTTTTCACCATGCATATAGATTACTTGACCATCTTGAGGAACAGTTTTAGGGCCGAAGTTGTGAGCTGTAGAGTTCATTTCTAATCTAGACCTCACCTGGTGTACAGATGCTGATCATAAAGTCGCTTGTTCTGAGAACAGGCATGCATGGGTTTAAGTTTTAAAAACAGGTCTTCCACTTCCTCTTCTGTTAGGACTTGGGTTTTTCCTCCAGTGTTGAAGTTGTTGACTCTCTTCGCTTCCTCAAAGACTGATCGGCTCACTGACCCAGCTTCCTGCTTGGATTGTTTACTCTATTTTCTACTGGGTAGATCAGTTCAACAGGGGCACCACTTAAAGGCTAATTGCTGGGAGTTGGAGTGAAAAAGGCTTGTTGTATTCTCTTGGTAAATTGAATACGTTATAGTAACAGATGACAGCAACAAAAGGAAACCATCAATGCTGGAACCTACTAATATTACTTACATATAATATATCAGTACAAGTAAACATTTTTGGTTTTTTTTTTGCAGTATATTTATACTGTATAGAAAGCACTTTTGATTGAGTGCACTGCCTATGAAAAGTTGCACTAACGTTATGAGCTGCAACATCTTGGAACATTGGAGAGCAAAAGAGTGGAGTCCTGTCCCTAACCACCTAACCTGAAAATGTGTGAAAGTTTTTGTGGAGAGACCATTTGACTTATTACATATGAAACATCTTTTAAGAAAATTAAACTACCAAGCACTAATTGTCCATGACTTGCCCTAGAACATTGGAGAACTATGAGATGGGTAATGGGGGAGCATCAACACTCTTATTGTGTGATGTGGTTCGGAACAAAATTGCTATCCCCTCCCTCCACCTTTTTTCCTTTATGCCTGTCCAAATTAACAGTAAGACTAATAAGAGTAAAGTTTGTTTCATGAGAAATAGTTGCTCTTCCACTTAACATGCTGTGTGATTAAGGACACATTACTGCTTACTGGGGCTACTGCAATGTATTTATTTTACCCCACATCCACCCTATAGTGCCCTATAGTGGTGGTATTCAAAGAAATAACTTGAGGCAGATGACATTTGAAATTGCAGAAGAGTCATTCTCAATGATGGAAAAACTCCCAATAACCCTTTATACATATTTCCACCATTGGGTCACAAATTGCACCAATCTAGCCTCTGCTCAGTTGAGAATTGTGGTTCTTCAAGTGATAAAACTTATTTTTGGTTTCAATTTCCACAACTCTTCTGAATTCTCTATTTTTGACCATCACTGGTAAATTACGTATATAATCTTTGTCTTTATTCCATCAGTACTATAGTCCAGTAACGGGGTTGTAAAAACAGGGTCTTACAAACATTAAATCACGTAGATGACTTTTTTTTTCTTATCTTGAATATATTGGTGAGAGTATGCAGAAACCAAGTTTTCGACCTCCAACACCCTTGGCACAATTTTCTATGGCCAAAAAATTTCAAAATTTTGGTACTTTTATCAGTTTTTTTGTCTAACTTCTTCCTGATGAGTCCTAGCAAGAAATACTTTATCTCAATTTTGAAAGAGGACAAAATTTCCTACAACTTTCATGGTACAAACTTTTTTCGAAACTCAAAACTAAGCGAGCTACAGTTCTTTGAAAATCATAAAAATTCCACACTTTCCCTAAAAGTTGTGTTTTTACCTACTTTGCCACTCAAAATGACCTAGAACCACTCTATACATAATTGATATATATGTATTTCTGTATGACATAGTACATATATGCACTATATTTTGAATACTGATGGCCAATTCAATAATCATATAGCACTGTTGGCCAGTAGATCCCAAAGGATTGTTTGGCCGCCAGGTGATAGTGTTTTTGATACGCCACACAGTGTGCCTCTTGTGCCTATGAAATGTAACCAAGTAATAGTACCAGGTATAGGGAACCTACAGCTGTGGAATCCAAAACAGAATCGTTCTGACTTACTTCATATTACACAGCAAGCTGCAGAGGAGCAGAATGCTGGGTTAATGGCCTTTGAAAATCACAGCTGAGACTGGGATTTCGATCTCCAGTCAGACACATTAATCACTTAGCTACCAGGTCGTTCTATTACTGATGATAATAAAGCGGAAATGAATGCATAATGTTATGGCGTAAAGTTAAGTCATAATAAATTCAAAATAAGTTAAAAATGGTGATAAATCAATTTCTTTTCCGTTTGGATTGTCTAGACTTATCAATGAATTGCGTCTCTTCATCCATTTCATCAGCAACAGCTTCTTCGAGGTCAAAGAACTCTTCATCTAGTTCTGGGTGTTTTCAAGATGCAAGTCTGTGGAGGCTAGGTATTCTGAGAAGTTAGCTTGCTTGTTACTTTCGGATGTGGTTGGTATTGAATGGGGCATCAGAATTTTCCTTTCACCTAGTCGAAAAATGCTGATATTGTATCACATCCTGTAAATGCATTGATGAAGAGGATATATGTGGGTTCATACCTGAAGGAAGTGGTTGAATACCATAAACCTGCCTCCTTGCCTTGCTCTGGTTAATGAAAGTCTAACTTCTCATAAGTGTTACCAAGGCCCATTAGCAGAATGAGAAAACCAATATACTCACTTAGAATTATCACACCGTCGGATATTGCTGCTTGGGAAATAGCTGTCAATGATCAATCCAGCTGCATCTTAATTTCCTGTTGATCTTGGATGCCTCCCTTTACAGTTTTTGCATTAGTATCAAAATTACAGTTCTTGCTGCTCTCATTTGCTGCGTCACTGCAGCACTCGTTTCCTCACTGAAAATGATGTCTGCTGAACTATCTGATATTTTCAAATGATGAAACCTTTCAGATGAATTTATTCCTCTCTGTGCAGCATCACTTCGATACCTGTCAAATATAACTATAATGTTGGATCTGTAGTGCATTGTTAAATAGGCTTCATATTTTCCAAAGATGCAGCCAAGGTCATTACTATGATGGCGCATAACCTTATGCACAAGGTTTCCTCCATCCGCAACAAAACTTCTTATGTTGGGTGTTGCATCTTGAAGAGATGTAAATATTTCATACAGAAACAGTTTTGTTCCCTTTAAGTATGGGGTGAATCAAATGGGAAACAATGTTTCAAAACATTTCAAAAGGAAAGGAAATGGATTTATGACTAATTTTTTACCTATAATGACTGCATAAATAGACTTTGTGCCATATCATTATGCTTTCATTTTTGAAAATCCATTTTTCAAACTGGTACAAATACCATCAGTAATAGAACCGACTGGTAGCTCAATGGTTAAGGCATCTGACTGGAGCTTGCAATCCCATTCTTAGCTGTGATTTTCAAAGGCACTTAACCCGCCCTTCAGCTCTGCCACAGCTTGCTGTGTAATATGAAGTAAGCCGGAACGATTCTGTGCTTTGGATTCCACGGTTGTAGGTTCCTTATACCCGGTACTATTACCTGGTTAGGTTAGATAGACAAAGGAGGCGCACTGTGCGGCATGTCGAAAACCTGGCGGCTGAACAATCCTTCGGGATCTCCCGGCCATCAATGCTATATGATTATTGAATTGACCATCAGTAATCAAAGTATAGTGCATACAGTAATACAGATATACATATATATCAATTATATACAGAGTGGTTCTTGATCATTTTGAGTGGCAAAGTAGGTAAAAACCCAACTTTTAGGAAAAGTGTGAAATTTAGATGATTTTCGAAGAACCGTAGCTCGCTTAGTTTTGAGTTTAGAAAAAAGTTTGTTCTACGAAAGTTGTAGGAACAAAGAAAAGTGCACAGGTCTATGTTGCACAGAATATGGAGAGATATCTGTTCTGTGTGATTGGCAGACATCCTTAAGGTGGAAAGGACTGTCATGTATCAAGGGCTGGTATATGACGATGTTATTGCACATTGCAATTTTATTCGAGAAACTTTAAGTGGATTGCTAATTTGCACCTATATGGAGAAGAAGTGCAGAAAGCTAATATCTATATATAATGTGTGTTACAAATACATTAAATAAAATAAAACACTCGCTCCACTATGTAGTTTGCTTAGATGCCTCCAGAGCACTCTACCTATTGCTTAGTTGTGGCGGTGTTTGAGCCGACGAACGATAGAAAGCGCAGCTAGGAGCCATAATATTGCGCAAATGGAGCAACTTAAAGTTTATATATGTATATATGAAGAAGAAATGCAGAAAGCCAAAATTATATATAATATGTCTTACAAATATATTAATTGCACGCGCACGCATGATATCTGATCGGATCAGAGCCAACTATTTGATGTGTATTTTCTGCATTAAGATACTTTGTGGTCTTTGGTGGAACAAAACAGTCGAGATTAATCTCTGAAGCAATATTTCGAATTGTCTCTGTTTGAAAATGAGCATGTTCGGAATGCATTAATCCTTTTATTCAGTCATTCATTACAATGAAAGATCATTGTCAGATGTTGAAAATCAAAATAAAGATTTGTATGCTCATTAAAGCAAATCATGATTTAGATATACGATGTTACAATGATGCAGTTCAAATTGATGTAGCTGTAATATGATGGTGAGCCACCATTTGAACAAAATATGGTAGTATTGAAGGTTAATTGCAGAAACTTAAATATAAAGGAAGCATTAGTCAATGGAGCAAGAATGCACGTCAAGTGTGTGCACCGTAATGGTATTGATTGGGAAGTTTTAACTAGAACCACTCACTCCCGCAGGGGCCTGGTACGCAAGTGCCCAGGTACGGGTTTGGCGAACCCGCGGTGCCCGAGCTGGAAACTTGTGAGCGCCGCAAGTTTCCCACACCGTTAACTCCTACCATGCTTCAACGACCACCGTAGGGCGTGGCGGTGGAACGTTGTGTGCCTAGGAGAACTGGGATCTTGGCTTCATCGCCCGGATTGCGAGGACGGAACAAACCTCTATAAAAAAAACCCTCAACCTCAAGGTCAGACACGTGCCGAGGAGGCGAATGGGTGATGAGGGAAATCGCTCGCTAGCGTGCAACCTCAGGGGCACCTGCGCACCCCTGTGTTATTAGCGCTTTTTTAAATCTGGTTTTACTCGTGGGACCAAAATTAAGTTTCCGCAAAAACCACAAAACCCTGTGGTACGGGTGTGCCACAGGCTAATATAAATACATCCAGTTCTAAGAAGCGGGTGAGGGTTGATAGCCCCCCCCCCCCCCCCCCCCGCTTCTGACGGAGAAAGTAACAGAAAAGAATGTTCGTTAGCGAACGCTTTTGTTATAATGGAAAGGATAGAAGGAACATTTGAGAAGGTGTCACCCTTCTATATTTCAAAGGGTCTAGAGGGTTTCGTTGGTACCCTAAATAATGCAAAAAAACTGAGGAATG
The DNA here is from genome assembly GCA_031002005.1 of Vandiemenella viatica. NCBI lineage: Eukaryota > Metazoa > Arthropoda > Insecta > Orthoptera > Morabidae > Vandiemenella > Vandiemenella viatica. The sequence goes on from CM061920.1 coordinate 210,013,390, forward strand.
GGACGCTGCTGCTGGAAACAACCACCAGTAAGCAGGCTACCAAACTGCTGAATTGTCAGAAGCTTGGGGAGTTCGCCGTAAAATGCGAACTCCATAAGTCCCTAAATTCCAGTAAAGGTGTAGTCACCTGTCATGATGTCATGGATTTAGGGACAGACGAACTTCTGAACGATTGGAAAACTGAGAAAATGGTCGAGGTATGTCAGATGACGCGAAGGGTGAATGGCAGTGTTGAAAAGACTGCCACCTTCATCCTGACGTTTGACACTCCAGTATTGCCCAAGAATATTAAGGCTGGATATCTAAACCTGAATGTTCGCCCGTATGTTCTGGACCCGATGCGCTGTTTTCAGTGTCAGCGGTTCGGACATACGACGGAGTCATGTAAGGGCAGCCCCACCTGTGGGAATTGCGGCAAGGGGGCACATTAGCCGGGTGTCAGTTGTATGCTACCACAGGTGTGCGTCGACTACTACGGATCGCACCCGGCCTGGAGTAGAGAGTGTCAAGTGTATCTTGAAGAGCGCAAGATACAGGAGCTGAAGACCAAAGAGCGGATTCCCTGCGGGGAAGCTAAAAAGAAGGCCAAGTCGCTCGTTGCTCCAATGTTTGGAACTAGTTTTGCTAAGATGGCTTCAGCTCCCGTCAGGAGGCAGAGTGTTGCTACTCAGGCGTCCGTTGCAGACATGGGCACAAGTACTACGTGCTCACGTCAGTGCAAATGCGGTGCCAAACCTGCTAAGGTCGTAACGCCTAAGACCGTGGACGTCGGTAGCAGCACGTCTGCCACCTCAACCACACCAGCAGCAGCAGTAAATGTTCCACCAGCAAAAGCAGCAGTTAAAGTCACTCCACCTCCAATTCCTGCACGTGCAGTGCCCGGAAACACAACATCTGCTTCCAATGCAAATGGAGGTGATCAAAAGATTCGGGGACCGAAGTTTCAGCAGACGGACCCAACTCAGTTTGTGAAATCCCCCTCTTCATCCCCTCCCAGGTTACCTGGTATTAGGGAAAACAAGGGAAAGAGGACGAGGAAGAAGAAAGCCATAGAGGTGTTTGAGTTTGCAGAGTCGGAGATGTGTGTTTCTTCGGAGCCAGAAGAAACTGAAATGCTGGTGGATGAGCCCGGTCCCATTCCTCAGCAGGCAGTGACCAAAGACACACCCGAACCGGGGCGGTTGAAACTAAACCGGTAGGATGATGGATGGGTGGCCTCTTTACAGCCACCCATCCATATGCAATGATTTTATTTTTTACAACTCATGTCTCGCTTGCCAATATACAGCCTGTGAGACATGTAGTTTTTTAATAATATTTTGAACCTGTCTGGCCTCTTTAGAGCCATCCAGGTGTTGTACCGTTTAGTCCTGGTGGCTCCTTTAAGCCACGTCAGATTTTATGTTTTGTTTTATTTGCTGTCTGTATGGCCGACCCCTTTACAGTCGACCATGCAGATGGTATTTTAGTTCATTCTTAAGCCACGATAAAAGCTGGTAATTTTTAGGGTGCTATTGACCCCGCTGTGGGTTATCCTAAATCAACAACAACGTTTTTAGACTTAAGGGCAGGCGTCAGCCTGGCCAACGATCTGTCTTTTATTTTTAACAACGAGATAAGCAGTGTGGCGAGCGTTTTAATATTTTGTGTATTGGCTGGTCTAGTGCCTAAAATTTTAGGCAGATCGGCCTAGTTTTAAGATGTATGGGTTGTCTCTTTACAGCCACCCATCCATTTGCGTTGGCTTTTATTTTTTATATCTTTATAATTCCTGTCTCGCTGGCCACTATACAGCCAGCGAGACATGTAGTGTTTTTAATTATTTTGTGAACTTGTTCGGCCCCTTTACAGCCATCCAGGTATTTTTTGGTTTTAGGTCCTGGTGGCCCAATTAAAGCCATTTATTATTTTTGTGATTTGTTTTATTTGCTGCCGACCCTTTCACAGTCAACCATGCAGATGGCATTTTGGTATTCCTTTTAGCTAAAGTGTTAGCTGGTCATTGTTAGGGTGCTAAGGGGACATCCATTAATTACGTGAGGTGAAATAGGGGGGGGGGGGGGTCCGGTGAAATCTCTACGAAAATCTCATGTGAGATTTTGCGAAAAATTTGTGGACTGTAGAGCAAAAAAAAAAAAGTCTATTTTAGGAGGGTATTTCGTCAAAAAAGTTAGGGTGTGACCTAAAACAAAGAAGAAAAAAAAAAGGTCTACAAAAGTTTCCAGGGCGAGTTCTCACGGACCAGATCTCACCGGGGGTGGGGGTCCAGAAATCCGAAAAAACACCTCACGTAATTTGTGGATGCCCCCTAATGATCTCGCTGTCGACGCGCCCTAAAGCCACAAAAACAACAACAACAACATAGAACCACTCGCAATTAGAGAATTTGATTCCATGTATAAACTTAACTTTTTCTGGTACTATTTTACCAGTTAAGTTTAAAAAGAACTCAATTTCCAATTATACCTGCATTTGTGATGACAATAAATAAGTCTCAAGAACAAACCTTCAAAAAACTGTACGTCCCAGCAAGTAGAGTTCGATCATTCTATGGTTTGAGCTTTTATATTTCAGAATATAATGGTGAAGAACATTTAGCAAATGAAGAAAGAGTTTACACAAAAAATATCGTTTACACAGAAGTTTTGAATCATTAAATTTCAAACTATTTGATGTTCAATGAAAAACATTTATTTTTTTGTTTTTATTGATCGAATAATAATTTTAAAAAATATAACTGACAAATGATTGTAACAAAAAATAAATGCAAATAACAGCTGTTAATTGTGCTTTTTTTACTGTTACATTAAATTTGTAATTTTATAATTAAGGCAATCAACTCAAGGTAAACACCCTCGCAGCCAACAACGTCAATGTGTACAGTATATAATATATCTATGCTCGCAACAAATGCAATAGAACAAATTCAAAAAATACTATTTGCAATAATTATTACTCTTTTACAAAAAAAAAAAAAAAATTAAAAAAATTGATCACTGGGCGATCTCTAGTAATTTTAAATACCTCAGATTTTTATTATAGATGTAGATTTACTAAGTTAAACTAATGTGTTAAATTTTACTTGTTTCCTCTACTTACTTTGGGAGTTAGTTCAATTCAAAAAAAATATTTGCGACCACTACACCTTGACATAAAAATTTCACCCTAATTCCAGTGGGCCTAGAACCAATTTGGCCCACATATGTGATTTTATCCCTAAATCATAAGAAAAGTCTAATATTGGTAATTTTCCCCGCATTTACGCAATTAAAATCCCGAACATGAAAAATTCTGGCACATATTTGCAGGTTAATTGCTTTGCTCTGACTGAAGCTATATGCCTGAATTATTATTATTTTATGTATAGAGATCAGCTAGTTTAACTAACATCTTAGTTTACCTTTTCCTATGCTTAGTTAGGAAGTTATTCACTTAGAGTGGTAGTTAAATCTGTGGGTATTGGAATTGCTAGGCCATGCCATGTACACATTGTTCACAGAGAGTGTGGGCATTATTGAATCCTGAAATGTTGTTTCTTATCCAACGATTTTCGAATGGAATTGTTAAATTTGAGTGACGGCTCAGAATACTCGATCAGCTTACATAAAGAAATGAGAAACCACAATTGTAATTCTTGTAAAAATAGGCTACTTCTCATGCTTCTGCAGTGGCAAAAAATTGTGAGATCTTGTTCTGAGGCAAATCTACACTTTACACTTCACTCTCTGAAACAGATTGGCCCGCAGTGGCCTGGTACGCAAGTTCCTGGTACAGGTTTGGCAAACCCGCGGTGCCCGAGCTGGTAAGTTGTGAACAACACAAGTTTCCCACACCATAAAATCCTACCATGGTTCAACAACTACTGAGCAGTGCTCATGTCAATGTAAGTACGGTGCAAAAGCCGTTAAGGTCGTAACATCTAGGACCGCAGACGTCGGTAACACTACTTCTGCTCTATCTAGGAGAACGGGGATCTTGGCTTCCATCACCCGGATCGCAAGGACGGATTAAACCTTTATAAAAAAAAACTTCAACCTCAAGGTTTGACACATGTTGATGAGGTGAATGGGTGATAAGGACAATCATTTGTTAGTGTGCGACCTCAGGGGCAACTGCGCACTCCTGTTGTATTAGCCTGGTGGGAATGCAGTAGAGGTACGCACCACTGGACCTTTACTCCTTACTCATGTAACCAAAATTCAAGCTAAAACTTCAAAAAGCAATCCAGAACCAAATAAACATCAAATGCCTGCAGTTCGTGTGTGCTGCAGCCCCTCCGCTTCTGGTATTGACAGTAACGGAAACGTATATTCCCTTGTGAACGCCTTTGTTGTAATGCAAAGACTGAAAGGATCATTTGAAAAAGTTTATCCTTTTTATATCCAAAAAGGCATAGAGGAACTCGTAGGGACCCTGAAGTCTGTAAAGAAGCTGGGGAATAGGACGCTGCTGCTGGAAACACCCACCAGTAGGCAGGCTACCATACTCCTAAACTGAGTGAAACTCGGCGAGTTTGCCATTAATTGCGAACTCCACAAGTCCCTGAACTGTTTTAAGGGCATACTCACCTGCCATGACATAATAGAAATAGGGACCGAGGAACTCATTAAGGAGTGGGAAGATCAGAAAATGGTCGAGGTACGTCAGATAACAAGTAGACTGAATGGCAGTATTCAAAAGACTGCCACCTTCATCCTGACACTCCAATACTACCAAAAAATGTAAAAGCAGGTTACATAAACCTGAAAGTCTGCCTGTATGTTCCGGACCCAATGCGCTGTTTCCAGTGTTAGCAGTCCGGACATATGACAGCATTGTGTAAAGGAAACCCCACCTGTGGTAAGAGCAGCAAGGGCACACATGAGCTGGGTGTTAGTTGTATGCTCCCACAGGCTTGCGTCAACTGCTCCGGTTCGCACACCGCCTGGAGTGGGAAGTGTCAAGTGTACCTTGAAGAGCACAAGATACAGGAGTTGAAGACCAAAGAGTGATTACCATACGGTGAAGCAAAGAAGAAAGTTAAATTGCTTGCCACTTCTGTTTTTGCTAAGATGTCTTCATTTCCCCTCAGGAAGGAAAGTGTTGCTACCCAGACACACATTGCAGACATGAGCACAAGCACTAAGTGCTCATGTAAATGTAAGTACGGTGCAAATCCATTAAGGTCGTAACATCTAGGACCGCAGACGTCGGTAACACTACTTCTGCTACCTCAACCACACCAGCAGCGATCAAAAACACTCCACCAGCAGTACCAGTAAAGGTAAACCAGTTGAAAAGAAGGTGATCAGAAGATCTGGGGCCCGAAGTTACGGCAGATGGCCATGACTCAGTTTGTGAAATCCCCCTCTTCGTCTCCTCCCAGACTACCTGGTAGTAGGGACAAAAAGGAAAACAGACCAAGGCAGAAAAAGAACAGACAGGTGTTTGAAGAGTGCGCTGAGTCAAAGATGTCTGTCTCTTCAGAGCCAGAAAAAACAGAAATGTTGGTGGATGAGACTTGTCCCATTCCTCAGCATACAGTGACCGAATACCCACCCAAACCAGGGGGAGTGAAACTAAACAGGTAGGATGGCTCCCATATTGCAGTGGAACATTAATGGTTTTATGGCTCACAAAGAGCAGTTACAAATCTTAACATGGTCTGATCCTTTGTGTCTCTGTCTCCAAGGGACACATTTCAGACCAACACACCAGTCTGTGCTAAGAGGATATGATGTTTACCATAAGGACGATGCCTAGGGGAGTAAGGGAGGAGTGGCTGTGTTTGTGTGGAACACTGTCCACTCTGAACCTGTTGCTCTCACTTCTACCCTACAAGCAATTGCTGCCAGAATCCATGGACTGGTACAATTGACAGTATGCTCCTTTTATCTATTGCTGGGGTCACCAGTTTATTTCGGTCAACTGGCTGATTTATTGCGGCAAATTTATCGGCCTTTTCTCCTGTTGGGAGACTTTAATGCACATAGTGCATCCTGGGGTTCGACGACTGATTTCTCCAGAGGTCGGGAAATAAGTAGATTACTGGAGCGAGAGGATGTATGCATCCTTAAAACTGGCCAAGTGATGCACTTCACTACTGCTACCGGCACCTCCTCTGCCATTGATTTTTCTCTTTGCTCTCCTTCAATTGCGGACTCCGTGTGTTGGGAGGTGGATCACGACCTCCATGGAAGTGACCACTTCCCAATATGGCTGCACATAGAGTTCAAACGTAGGGGAAGACCTACACTACGAAGATGGAATATCAGCAGAGCTGACCGGCAGCTCTTCAGTCATTCAGTCCTTCTCGAACAGCGCCATAACACTGAAGACAAGGTAAAACATCTTACAGATGTGATTCACTGGGTGGCTGATATTTCCATGCCTAGCAGCTCCGGAGCACTGCGCAGAACACCTGTCCCCTGGTGGAACGGCGAATGTTGTTCCACTATCCAGGGTCGCAGACAGGCCCTGCATCAGTTTAGGTTGCACCCAACATCTGACAATCTCGCAACGTTTCAAGTTGTTGGAGCTAAGGCGCATCGTGTGATTAAGGAGAGCAAAAGTTCATGGCTGAACTTTGTGAGCACCATTAACCATTCCGCAATGTTGTCAAAGTATGGGAGTCTATCCGCCGTATATCTGGGGGTATTCTCAACCACCAGTATCTGACTTATTGGATAAGGGACGTGTAGTCACTGACGAATGAAGCATAGTGCAGCTGATGGCCGAGTACTTCCCCCCTGGGTATTTTTAATGATATTTGGACCGGAGGACACTTCCCTGACTCGTGGAAAGAAGCAATGATGGTCCCTATTTTAAAACCTGGAAAGGACAAGTTGCTGCCAGTTAGTTATCGAAATATTGCCTTAACGAGCTGTCAGGAAGACACTAGAGTGGATGGTCAACTGCCGCCTCGTCTGGTGTCGGGAGTCCCGTAATATGCTGTGCCGCTTTCATTGTGGATTCAGGAAGTTCCATTCCACCACGGATAACCTGTTCTTATTGGAGGCGGCAATACAGGACTCATCCATCACCTTGTAGATATATTTTTTGATATAGAAAAGGCGTATGTTACTACCTGGTGGCATGTTATTTTAAAACAGTTATATGAATGCGGTTTTAGGAGAAATTTGCCCCATTTTAAAATCATTTTTATCAGGACGTTGCTTGCAGTACCAAGTCGGTAGTGAATTATCAGACTTTTTTTTTATTCAGGAAAATGGTGTTCCTCAAGGATCAGATTTAAGTGTGACACTATTCGCTATAGCGATTAATAGTATTTCAAATTTTGACCTAGCAAACGATCTGTCCCTTATTTTAAATAATGAGACCAGCAAATGTGGCCAGAGTTTAAAAGTTTTGTGTATTGGCTGATCTGGTACCTAAAATTTTAAGCAGATCAGCCTAGTTTTAAGTTGGATGTGTGATCCCCTTTACAGCCACCTGTCCATGTGCATTGATTTTACTTTTTATATTGGTATAATTTATGTCTCAATGGCCATTATACAGCCTGTGAGACATGTAGTGTTTTTAATTAGTTTGTAAAGCGGTTTGGGCCCTTTAGAGGCATCCAGACATTGTAAAGTGTTAGTCGTAGTGGCCTCATTATAGCCATGTCTTTTTTTTGTGGTGCATTTTATTTTGCTGTCTGTATGGCCAACACATCTGCAGTCAACCATTTAGAAATATTTTAGGCTACATTGTAAGCTGGTTAATATTAGGGCACTAATGACCCTACTGTCAACATGCCCTAAAGCCACAACTACAGCAACAACTCAAACAGAATGGTTTTTCGCAGTGCTCAAGATCATTTATACAGAATAAAAAAATCATGGGGACCTGAACATTATAAATATCATAATTTACTGAAATGAAAGGCATAAGATACAGGGTAGGATCGGAAATTAGTAGGACTGAATTTCTGTAACACGAATAGTGTTGGAGGGGGTTCAGACCACCTGGATGTGTTAGTGGGGAGCCTTCCAAAGAGACCGATATTTTTTCCAGTCGCCTGTGGAGAGTAAGCACATCGATTTCTGTGAACTTATGTTAAGAAGTGTAGTCGCAATCCAAGATGGAGAAAAATATTGAGCAGCACTATGCCATCAAATTCTGCGTCTAACTCGGAAAACCGCGACGGAGATCCTTGGAATGATTAATGACGCCTACGGGGATGCTACCATGAGCCACTTAATAGTGTTCGAATGGCATAAGCTGTTCCGGGAGGAGCGGGAGCTCATCAAAGATGATCAGCGTTCTGGTTGCCTGTTAACTTCAAGGATTGATGAAAACGTGGCCAAAGTGAAGGTAATCCTGTACTTTGACCGGCACACAAACATTCTTCCAATTGTTGATGAATTAGGGATTTCGTACTGTAGCATCCAAAAAATTATTACCGAGGATTTGGCCATGCTAAAGGTGTGCGCCAAGTTTGTGCCTAGAGTTCTGAGTGACGAACAAAAAGTGAATCATGTGCAAATTTCCCAGGAAATTCAGAACAGTGTCCAAGAAAACCAAAATTTCCTTGACAATGTGATTACTGGTGGCAAAACTTGGTGTTTTCAGTTCGACCCAGAGACTAAACGCCAGAGCGCTGAGTGGCACACCAACAACTTCCCACGTCCGAAGAAAGCCAGACCGAGCAAGTCAAGGGTCATCTGCTTTTTTGACTATCGTGGTGTGGTTCGCCGGGAGTTCGTACCCCCTGGACAGACTGAATGCAAGTTTTTACTGCTTGACAGCTTGCACAAACGCATCCTCTGCGTGTGGCCAGACATCATCGATACTTGGAAGCGTTACCACGACATCACGCCATGCCAGACCACGCTGCTTGTGAGGGAGTTTCTGGCCAAGCATAGGGTTGCCACGTAGCCTCACCCCTCCTATAGTCCAGATCTGGCACCGCCGGACTTCTTCCTCTTTCCTCAGCTCTAGCGGGACCTCAAGGGAAACTGATACACCTCCGTAGATGACGTCACAGCATCTCTGAAGCAAATTCCGAAAACATGGTGTGCATAATGGCCAAATACCCAGAATTTTTTATTTTTATTCAATATAAACGACCTAAAGCACCGAGAGAAACCATCCTGTTTCAGAAAATGAAGTGGATACCCACTGTGTAGTGTAGACTTGGCTCAGAACAAGATCTCACAACTTTTTATCACTGCACAAGCATGAGACTTGTCCCATTTATACAAAATCATTTTTGTAGTTTAATAAGTCTATAGTAGAATGCAAAATAGGCCATTCATAATGGCATTGGATAGAATGTTTTCCAGTCTCTTTAGCAGATATGATGAGATGGCTAGACATGTAAACTTAGATTGTACTTGAAAGTTATCAAGTTAACCTTGTATGTAGAGTGATACCCAACAATTTTACTTCAATTTCCTCATTTTCCTTTACTTCTGTGTGATTAAGTGAACAAAATTCTCTGGGTTTTTTCATGATTTAAGGCTGTTTGCTTTAAACCATGATATTTAATTCAGTCAGTATTTTTTTTTTTAATTTGTGCAGGTCTGTAAATGAATTAAGTTATGTTAGTATTGCGTTTTTGAATTGATGGATTGGATTAGTTCCAGTGATACCAATTATTTAACTTGTCAATGCAATACCAAGTGAAAAAAAAAAGAAAAAAAAAACCTTAGAAGAGTATTTCCATTTTAATTAAAAATAATCATAAATCACCCCAAACCGACCATATTAAAATGTGACCCCAAGTAAATAAAGGTGCCAAATGTTTGAAGGCCATTTACATTTAGAAAAGAAATGGTATTTTTCTCGCATGTGACACCCAGCACACTAGAATGCATCTGTAACATCCTTTGTCACTGTTGTAAGTGGTCACACACACCTGCATTTAAAGGATAGGATTTTTACATACTATAAGCTGTTTCACTGCCATTGTACATCTGTCATTAATCTGAATTTTTTACTAGGTGTTGCATAAGTTGTTTTTCTGTCTTTGTATTGGATTTTTGCTGCATTTTGGCCTAGGGCATATTCCAACACAACCTCTGGTCATTGCACAACCTTATTTACTGTGTAGTTTCTTTTCAATGAGATCTCTCATTCGGGAGGACGCCGGTTCGAATCCCCGTCCGGGCATCCAGATTTGGGTTTTCCATGGTTTCCCAAATCACTCCAGGCAAATGCCGGGATGCTTCCTTCAAAAAGGCCATGGCCGAATTCCTACCCATTCCTTGCCCCCCCCCCCTCCTTTCCCGCCTCTAAAGAAGACCTCGCTGTTAAAAGACGTTAAGCAGTTAAAAAAACTTTTCAATGAGGGTTTTATGTAATTGGAACCATTCCGTTAGTAGTGTACAGCAGTAATTAATGAGCATTGATTTTAAATAAAATTAAGTACCTTAATATTGAAAAAGTGTAACAAAAAGTTCTTTAAAAACCTCAGTTAAAGACAATAGTGCACAATTATATTTTCTTTCAGTTAAAAACTATATATCTATTGCTTATTCTTGAGATTGGTACGTTGGTATTTTGCTGAACCTTTTAAATGTAGTTGTGTAATAAAATTTTAAGAAACTGTACGAAAACTCTGTTAAAACCTCTCATATAAAGACAATTGCACTCAGTAATATTAGCACAAACACTTTACAAATGGTATCATTAATCTATATTTAAGAAAGCAATCGGACACTACACACTTGTAAATATATTTGACTGAAGATAGAGAAAGTAAACACATCACTTAACAAGCTTTTAGGTATATTTTTACAATATAAAAAGGTTTTCTTATGTTTAAAAATATTTAAAATTTAAAGCTGAACAACAAATTGTAAAATTTTCATATTACGATATTTATTGTGATTTTTGTTAGGGTTGAGCAATTTTTCTGAAATGTTTACTGGTTACTTGCTTACCGAAAAGGAAAAGAAATAAGCGTGAGACACAAAAAAATAGAAATTATATTTCTGTATATGTTAAGGACCCCCCTAATATGTATATTGCAGAAAGAATATTAGAGAAGGGAATATAATCTAGTTATAAATGGTAAACTGACTGAAATTTGTGTCTATTTCAACCACCTCAAGTGTGACATCACATACTAAGTAAAAATGTATTGATAGTAGAGTGAACACGTTTTAAATGATGTGTGGGATTATAATTAAAACATAAAGGTAGAAAGTTAAAATTTAACAAGGTGACTATAGGACATATGTTTAATTTTTTTTTTTTTTTTTTTTTTTTATTATGCTACAATTGGCATACAACTGGTTGAGATGAATCATTACAACCTTTTAAGGGATGTATAGAACTATTACTATATGACTCACTATAAAGTGTTACTCCTATTATCCTAATGTGTAAACATTCAGGGTGTTACAAAAAGGTACGGTCAAACTTTCAGGAAACATTCCTCACACACAAACAAAGAAAATATGTTATGTGGACATGTGTCCAGAAACGCTTACTTTCCATGTTAGAGCTCATTTCATTACTTCTCTTCAAATCACATTAAACATGGAATGGAAACACACAGCAACAGAACATACCAGCGTGACTTCAAACACTTTGTTACAGGAAATGTTCAAAATGTCCTCCGTTAGCGAGGATACATGCATCCACCTTCCGTCGCATGGAATCCCTGATGCACTGATGCAGCCCTGGAGAATGGTGTATTGTATCACAGCCTTCCACAATACGAGCACGAAGAGTCTCTACATTTGGTACCGGGGTTGCGTAGACAAGGGCTTTCAAATGCCCCCATAAATGGAAGTCAAGAGGGTTGAGGTCAGGAGAGCGTACTAACATACTAACGAAACTAAAATGAGCTCTAACATGGAAAGTAAGCGTTTCTGGACACATGTCCACATAACATATTTTCTTTGTTTGTGTGTGAGGAATGTTTCCTGAAAGTTTGGCCGTACCTTTTTGTCACACCCTGTATATGCATGGGAAGGGATATGCAGGATATGACAGGAAGCATCCATGGACCATCTGAAGGAACCATCCTGGCATTTGCCTGTAGTGACGTGGGAAAATCTTGGTCGGGATGGCTGGAGTAGTTCCTTGAGACCAACTTCCTATGAAATTCTCTCACTTGGTAAATCCTTTCTATTCCATCTTTCTATCACTGCTGGGGGGGGGGGGGGGAAGTAAACAAAAAAATCTGTTCTGGCCCTGATTTTCATTTCTTATTTTCCAGGTCATTTCTAGATATGTACATTGCAAATGCATTTGCTATCATACAGAAATGTCATGAACCTCCAAATGAAATTCTCACAAGAGCAACATCCATAGTGTTACAGGCTTAAACATTACACTTATCCTTTCCTTCCTGCTAGACATACCTGTCACAAATTGGGTGGCTCCTTTGTGGTCCTTATCCAGTGCCACTATTAACCATTGTTTATGGGATACCTGCACCACCCTCCCTCCGTGACGTTCTCCTGTTGACGAAGGGCCAAGTCCCGAAATATTCATTGTTTTTCCTCTTCTTGTGTTTTTTTTAAGTGTTCACCCCACGAAACCATGATCTAAGATAAGTGGTGGTTCCTTTTGCTATCCTTTTTTTTTTTTTTGTAAAGGCATTCGCTACTTAGCTTCTATAATTTCCTGTATATTTGGGTGCCCACAGAGAATAACAGTATTCAGAATGAGATCACACTAATGCTCTGTATGACTCGATTTTACTTCCAGTGTACAATGTTTTAAATTACGGCCTAGAAAATGGAGCATATGGTTTGCTTTTATAATTACCTTCTCAATATGTCCAACAAATCATGTGTTTAACAGACTCTAACGTACTAAGGACCATCATTAACTGCATATTAAGAGCTAAATGGTGTCAGCTTTTTACTTAGCAGTTTTTGATGTTTAGTTCCATCTGCCAGTCTTTGTCCCTGGCTGTTATTTTCACATCTGCTTGTACCAACTCGCAGTCTTCTGGGGTTTTATTTAATGATATATAATAGTATCATAAGCAAATAATCTTATTGTACCCTCAGTTACATTTAGCAAATTGTTAATGTAGACAAGGAACAGCAGAAGCCTTATCACACTTGTCTGGGGGACTCCGGACTTCACAAGGTCGATGCCGAACGTTCACCATCTTGAACTATGCACTGTGTTCCATTCTTCAGGAAGTTGGCGACTCAACTTAATTCATAGACATTTACAAACATTGCCCTGTTTAAAAATGGCACCACAAAACTGTTGCTTAAAGGTAACATGTAGGATGTCATCCAAAGTTCCCTCATTTACCACCAGCCATGACCTAAGTCATACCAGATGACTCCCCATACCATGACGCCAGGGTTAACACTGTTGTGTCTCACCAAACCACTTTCTCGGGTCACTGCCATACTTGCCGATGGTGGTCATCTGAGGTATTTAATTTCAATTGCCATTAATCATACCTACACTTCCAACGTGCTTGTAATTTTTAATGCAATGTGACTCCATACATTGTATTTAGCTATTCTGCACTACACTGGATTACCATCGTCAGTATGTTGGTTACCTAGGGAGAGGTACCATTCTTCCAGTGTTTTGGAGAGGCACTGCAGTGTTACTGCTGGTGTCATGTGGGGAGCAATCTATTATAACTTCAAGTCCTGGCTGGCAGTGATGGAGCGAACTCTTATGACACAATAGGACTTTACTGACAACCTGCGTCCTCTTGTATATGACGGTACCTTGGTGCCATTTTTCCAAAGCACAATGCATCTATGTGCACATCACTTGTTTCTATGAACTTTTTGTGTGATGCTGAGGTACTGCCATGGTCAGCAAGATCCCCATATCTGTCCGCAATAGAACATGTATAGGCCCAACTCTGACATCAACTAACTCCCAATGCCAGGATAGAGGATATCAAGGACCAGTTACAACTTTTGTGGATAGGATGCCTCAGGACAGGATACAACAGCTTTGATATCTTTCCTAACTGAATTGGTGCATGCATCCAGGTCAGAGGGGGTGCAATGTCATACTGATAAGTGGGCTCAAACTCCCAAGTTCTTTTGTAAATTTGACTAGATTTTGTAATTACTGAAATAACATCACATACCATCTCTACTCGTAAAGTTTCATTTAATTCCCTCTCCTTTTCTGGATGCTTTTTTTTTATGTCGGGCGGTATATTTTTGCAGAAGAAACTATAACTTTACACTACATAATACAGGATATATATTATTCCGATTGATTTTTGATGGATAATTACGGGAAAGGAGGAGGGAAATTAGAATTTATCATTGTGATTTTCCTGTGCAATGGAAATTCTTTTAGGAAGCAGAAATGTAGTAAAAAATCAAATAACAGTTAAACTGTCATTGAATAACTGTTTGTTTAATGGCATGTGAACCAGCTTTTGTGTTTGAATTTGTCTATCTCTAGTTTTTTTCTGCCTCAGGCTAGCAACATACAGTCTGAAATGAATTCTGTATATGAGGACCAATAACTGTGTTTCATTTGGCAAAAAAGAAAGAGAGAGAGGAAGAATGAAAAGCATAACTTACAATCTCAGTAGGATCACAAGAACTCAAGGCAATTCTTCCTGCTCTGTTTTTTCCAAGTATGATTCATTTTCGATGAATAAACCATTCTTATACAAATTATTCATTTAAACATTTTCTTTTTCAGGATGTGAAGTATCGCCGAGGATGTGATTAATATCCATAGGAGCAAATGAATGATTTTTTTTTTTTTTTTTTAAGTGAGAGGAAAGCACAATACCTTGCGTACTGAATACCTGATTTGTAAATTAAATATATGCCCGAGTGTAAATATTTTCGTACTTACATGCCAAGTACAAGTAAGTAATTATGGACAAATGGAATTTTTTTTTTTAAAATAATCTGTTTAGTGAATTTATAGTGAAAATATACGACAATGTGTGAGAGATGGTGTGTAGCATTACACTCTTCTGAATGGATTCAAATTATTTTTGTGTTCTCACGTTTGTGTGTTTTTGCTTATGTGACTTATTTTTCTTTTTGTAAGGTGCAAAAATATAAAGGACATTTTGAACTTTGATCCTAGTTAGGGTTGTATTTTCAGATTTTGTTGTATAAAATCTTAAAATAGTTGTATAAAATTTTAAAAATATTCCAGTTAGAACTTCTGTAAAGTTTTTTTTACAGTATTTTGTACTTCATACTATTGCATCACATCAATAGATGTTGACATTTAGTGAAAATATGTGTCAGTATTAAGTTCAACAGCTTTAATCATTACAGATATTAGTTACATGAAAATTAGTGGGTAAAGTGGATATATGTATGTAGCAGTATCTTTGTAAAGAATTTTTCATTGCAGTGGACATTTTTATTGAATACCTAAAGTAGTACAGAACATAAGAAATTTGCGTCATAAACAATTTGAAACTTACTGTAGCCAAGACATTAAGAACATTTGTTTGAGCTCTGCAGCAAATATACTCTGCTGGTGGTATTTCTTTTAATAGCAGAGTTTGTTTTAATAACTCCTCCAACAGTGTAATAAATACTTCTGAGAACTCATATCCTTACCATCCCTTAAAGTGTGTGCATTTTATTTTGTTTGTTTATTTAGGGGGAGGAGAACCTAAGCTATATTAAACTTTTAGTGTTAAACAAAATGTACTCATTTTCAACAGATTACTGTAAGACACAATGTCCAAATGATTTCCTAAAATAATTAGTTTTTTTCGTATATCTTTTAAGGGAGAGAAAATATTGGTTTCAAGTCAGAATTAACCCATAAATATTTGATTTTTCCAGATATTCTGATAAATTTCTGATATATTTATGTACATGTTCTCATAAAATTTGGAAAAAACGAGAGATCCCTTTTGTGGAATATTTGCATATTTCATCTCCTAAACGTATGAAAGCTGTTCAGTACCAGACATATTCATTAATAATGCTTTTATGTTGGTTCTCCAGTTGTTGTAATCTTTTCCTTTATTCACTTACTTATTACATCCCTTAACCAGCATGTCAATTAATATAACAATTTTTCCTTTCACCTGTTTCAGCCTTATGAAACCAATTACTTTTTATTTTTGGAATTTACCTTATCAGTTCTTTAGTTCCTATATCTCTGGCCTACGAACTTGCTTTTATCAGTTGTCTGTGAAATTGATGGTTTGTTTATTTCTATTTTCTGTCACTTCTGGCAAAGGTAATTAGGGAGACAGGGGAAGTCCAGATTATACGTAATTGTCACCTTTATATATAAAATCCTAGTCATGCATAAAGCGCATCAGTGCGAGCAAACCACTGGGCCAATTCAGTCCATAATCGAATTGTTGAGGTAGCACGGAAGGGTTTTATATATATAATTCATTCTGATAGGTGGCACTGGAGCCTGGTAGGCATTTTGACTGCAAGAAAGTTATGACTTCAATAGGTCCAGTGGTTCATCACGTATGATGCATTTCTCACACACAATAGATTTTATATATGAAGGTGTGGATCTTTCTTGCAGTCAAAATGCATACAAGTGATGTTTTTAACTTTGTGATTCTATCATTGGGTGCTAATACCACAGTTTATATATACATGCAAATAGAGAAATCTGTTGGTACACATCCAAGACAACAACATTTCAAATATTGCTAGCAGAGAAACCATGTGAACAATATAGAAGTGTGTCAGTTGTTCATCGACCAACACACAAGCTTTTCCAGGTAGTGGTAGTTTCAAGAAGAGGTAGAAATAAATGATTCTCCTAAATGTGATTAAAGCACTGCTTACAATATAAATTCAGGACAGGAGAAGACCCAAGAAAACGAAAAATACAGGAGTACTATTCTGCCTTAACCTATCCAGCTAATATTTCCTTGATAGTTTGTGACTTAACAACACGCATCTCAAATTCGGTGTGATCAAGATTCATACTGATTCCAGTTTTACACAATTGTTAAATTGGTTTATATAAATGTAGAATTTGTGTAACTTCTCTGAAGAT
This sequence comes from Vandiemenella viatica, assembly GCA_031002005.1. NCBI lineage: Eukaryota > Metazoa > Arthropoda > Insecta > Orthoptera > Morabidae > Vandiemenella > Vandiemenella viatica. The sequence continues at coordinate 210,030,292 of CM061920.1, forward strand.
TATAAAAGAAATATGATTTGATTGCATTGATGAGCTAACAATTAAACTATTACTGTACTCTTAATTTTTTAAAAATAAAAGACGCGACTCTTTTAAATAACTTATCAGAGGTAATTTTTTTGATTCATCAAAGTATTCAAATAAAATTGAAGAACTGGTTAATTGATCAGCAATTTGTATATCTCATATTCATACAGAACTTATTTTAAAAATTATTTTGATAATCTGGTGTGAATGTAAAACAGCTACCTTCTTTATTACAATGTTTGATCCAGACTAGAGACAAGTTTCTCTTCAGACTTAGGATCTCCTATTAAAGTAATTTGGACATAATTGGAGCTATCTTTCACACATCCTGAGACTAGAAATTACATTTATACAATATACCTCAATAATTTTGAAAATTCTTTGCTTGTAATCTCACATGATGCTTGGAATTTTTCAATTTATAAGGGCATTGGTAAAGTATTTATGAACTTATATGCTTTCTGATGTGACATTATTTATCACCTTTGTTACAAAGGTTACTCATGAAATAAGTAATTGTACCATAATGGACATAATTCGTTAAATGTTTTTTTTCCCTAATTTAATTGTGATGGAGTGCATACTTCATTGGCAATTTTCCTAGTCATCCACTTACGCCTTTCTTGTCATTTTTATCACCTTAAACCCCAGAGCATCTACTTTTGCCCTTTGCAATTTTAATTTTCTTCAGCATTTTCAATAAAATATTCACCACTTCCTGTGGTAATTTATTTCAATCCCTGACTCCTTTCCTTACAAAAGAAAATGTTCTCCCCTATGTCTGAAATTAAGTGCCAGCTTGGGGTAGTCGTCATCTTTTCCCTTCTGTGTGGTAATCTCTTTTTTTTATCGTATCAATTAATGATTTTGGTTCGTGGTACTTTCCATAGACAATTCTAGCTGCCCTCCTTTTCACTTCCTCAATCTCTTCTATTTGATACTCAAACTGTGGGTCTAATATTACATTGCCATATTGAAGCAGGGTCTGACCAAAGTTTTGTAACCCTGGTCTCTCACTTCTCTAGTACATTCCCTCATCTCAATATCCAATAAATGAAGGATTTTGTAAGCTTTTCCATATCACTTGCCAAACATGTCCCGTTATCAAATGTTATGCCAGTATAATTCCACCTTTTCTTCAATGAGCAATTCTTTCCCCACTCTGTAATCCTTTTGTCTGTCTCCCTAATAAGCTGATTCTTCTTGACGTTTATCTTCATTCCATTTACTTAACAAGTTAGATATCCTGTCCAGGTCACCCTGAAGCTTTTTCAGTCTTCTCTCATTTTGATTCTATTATATATCACTATGTGATAAGCAAATATAGGTGGGTGCAGGATAGGGGGAAGATGGGTGTGTAGGGAAATTGCCACAGGAGCCTGTGCTCCATTGCAATTAAATTAAATTAAAGCAGACCATTAACACAATCATTCATTATGATAATGAATAGCAGTGGTCTCAATACACTATCCTGTGGCAAACCCATATTCACTTCCCCCTCTTTTAAAACTGTATTTCCTACCCTAATGCTTTGCATTCTACCTTTAAGAATTTTTCTACCCAACAAGTCACTTTTTCATCAATTCCAATGGTTTTCACCTATTTTAAGACCATTTTATGGCTCACTCTGTTAAAAATGCTTTTGCTTTCTATTTGGCACAATTTCAGCCAAAATTTCTTGTAAATAGCTTTCCAATTGGGATTAACATGAATATGCTTGCATGTTGTTGATTTACAAACCAGTTTCATCCTTGCAAAATAACGAGTTTGCATAGTTTTATTCTTCTGCATCTTTTCCCAACATTTTTGGGTTGGCTGCCATTGATGAATTTTACTAATAATTTGCATGGTCAAATTTGGAGCTTTGGTTTTTGAACAACATGCTCTTACTGATGCCAAACATTTTACACTTACTGCTAAATTTATTATGTAATAGTGGGGGAAGTGAACTGTTAGCATCTATCTGTGAAATGTGTAACTATATTCTATGTGTGATAAGTTTATTTGTGTTTGCTAAAAATTTAATTTAAGAGACAAAGACTGTCTCAGCATTTGCCTTGATGGATGTGGGAAACCATCTAAAAACGCATTTAGGACTGCCAGTATGTGGGGTACTAGCCCGATCCTGCAATACCTCAACGATCCAGTGTGTGGTGCCTCAGTGCACTGGGCCACTTTGGCGGGTGTGGTTGCATATCGTTCTCTCAATCGTTTACACATATCACTGATGCCAAACTAATCGGTCTGTAATTTTAACTGCTACTTCCTCCTTTATGGACTACTATTGCACATTTCCATTCCTCTGGTAAGCAGCCAGACTCCAGACTCAATCTAAATAATATTTCAAGGTAAGATACAAAGTTGTATCCCACTATTTTTAATACATCTATAGTAATATTATCTTCATTGGCCCTTTGTGCTTTATTAGCTATCTTAGCTCCTTCATAATTTCATTAGCATCTATTTGAGGATTTACAGCTTTAGCTAACAACACAAAGTATCTTCTTCCCCTTTCTATTTAGACCAGTGTTTCCCAACCTTTTTTGGGTCATGTCCCACTTTCAACATTTTTTTGCCCCCCATACATAATCTATACTATTATAAATCTGTAAGCAAGCTGCGTTTGTAGTGAGGCTTGATCTCTAATAACGCAAAAACTACCGCATCAATTTGCATGGTGTTTCCAAATTTTTAAAGCTAATGTTGCTGATCAACATCTGCAGAAGTAGCTAACGACTAATATGTACCATGGGAAGAAGAAAGTCAGTAAAAAACTTCAGAAATGTGAAACTGTAGACCACAGATAATTATACACATTCAGATAAAGAGACCTGACAAAATTTAGGATTTCCTTTTTTTTTTTTTTTTTTTTACTTCTGCGATTCATTTTTCTGGACCGCAGTACTTCAAAATAAAAAGAATACGTGAATCAAGTATAATCAGCATTTACTTGAATCGTAACAGGTCTGTTGAATTACGAAAAAGTTGTATTACAAATATTGAAGACGTATTGTCTCTGGTAGACTGTTATACAGTTTGTCTCTGGAACAAAATTGCTACGTGAATTCTGTACAATACAGCCACAATAAGCCAATACTTAATACGAAATTCAGTTTTTTCTCAAAGAGCGATGTCTGAAAAATAGCTATTATAAATATCAGCAAGTAATAAAACATACTTCTTTCATAATGACTTGTGCGGAATTGCACATATTTGGAAGTACATTATTCGATTAATATGTCTCGTGGCTATAACGTGCAAATATAACTAGGCATCCGAAAATTCAGGTACATGCGACTCAAATAATTACATAGAAAATACGGATAAATTGAAAAAAACTCAAATAAAAAAAATTTTCAGATCCTAATGCTACACCGCGTAAATTATAAAGCTAAAAGAATCGTCCCTTTGGCCTATAACAAAGCATATCAGCTGTCATCACTGTCCAGGTTGCATTTCAATCGATTTACAACTTGCGATAATTTTGCCACTCAGAAATAATTGCTTGAGTTACATGCACATTAGTACATATACTGTACCGTGATCCATTTTGACATTTTTGAATTAATTATATCTGACTGAAATAATGACAATAATGATACGACGGTTTGAAACCAAGATTAACTCCAATTCACGTAAATTTCTATTTTAAAGCAGGAATAATTGATGGTGTATCAACATAAAATAAAACCAATATCCAAACAACAAAAAATAAAAAACAACAAAAAATAAATAAATCAGAAAAATTGAGATGCTGTGATTATTGGTAACGAATTTTTATATTTCAGCACACTTCCAAGAGGACTAAGTCGTAGATTACTGCTATATTTACATAAATTTATGACACCGCGGTTATGTTGCAATCCTCGGTATCCACATTTAAAAATAAACTTTTTTTAGTTAAGTATCATGGAAAGAATATTTTTCATTAAATCCACAGATACATCCTTAACAAAGCTTATACCTAGCTATATAATCCCAGGCAAAGTTTACACATATAATCGCCAAAAAAAATTACACATAATGATTATAATATCAGCTTTCTTAACGTTACAACTGTTATATATCCATTTAAATTTTCGGTACCACGGTTAACGTGGAATCCTCCATATCAGCATTTAAAAATATTATGTTTTAGCTGAGTTAAATATTGCTTTCAGAAATAATATTCGGCTAAATGAGAGTGAAATAGACCGACAACATCGTCTGCAACGTCAAAGAGAACTAGATTAAATAGCTAGAGCAAATGAAAGTAACCTGCACCGAGAAAAGCGATTGACCTATAACCGGGTTCTATACGCTAAATCCATAGCTTCTGAAAGCGCACAGAAGAAAGAACGTCGTTTGAACCGTGAAAGCCTTTCTAAACAATAAATGTTTATACTTCGCACAATAATTACAACCACGAATTACTACTGTTAATTTTTCAGGAACCTTTTCTACTATTGAATCAATTGCATCATGTTAAAATATGAATAAAACATCTCTCTGACATCAGTATGAAAACCGAACCTAACGTATTAACCGAAACAAAACGAAACTATTCAGAATACATTAACAGTTCATGCCTTTCCACGTTAATGTCTGATAAGAGAATAAAATCGGTAAATAATTTCTACACCTGCCAAGGCACGCGCGCGTGAAGCAGCGGGCAAATGCTAGTTTTTAATAAAAAAATTATTTGTTATTAAAGAAACTGATATAGGATGGTTTTTGAAAGAAAACACTTTAATATTATCATAAAACACAGTAAGTAAAATTAAAAAACATATAATGAAATACTAAAATTTAAATTCAAAAGATTTATAATAAACATTTATTATGGCAATTTAGAGTGATCCTTTTAAGAATTTGCTTTTTGCTATATTTTGTAACCATATCTGGCATTGTGTTTAAATAACCCAAAGAGAAAGCGGTAAGGTCGTATCAAGTCAATTTCTAAATTGCCCCCCTAAAAAAACCAAATTGCCCCCCTGTGGGGCGTGGGCCCCACGTTGGGAAACACTGATTTAGACCATGTCTAATGAAACCCCTACCAATAGTGTCAATAACTATAGCTTCTAAACATGTGACATTTTTCCTAATTTTAGTAACAGTTCTTCAGAATAAATTTAATTTTCAGCTTATTTTGCAATCTGTGACAGTGATTGAAGACTTGTAATAACAAAAAAAAAGTTTACCTCTCTTTGAGGACAGCTGTCTCTAATGTTGTAACGTTACCTGCACCTGCAGCAAATATACGTTAACAAAAGGTGATAATGCCTACATAAGAGATGGTTGGGTGAAACAATGTGAGCTGACTCTTGGCATTTTATGTCAATTAACAGATTGTATTAGAGCTAATGTATCAATTTAAAATAAGTCATTAATTGTTAAATTGAATAAACTTTTAAATACCTCCTGGTACAGTAAATAAAAGTGATACTATAATAATAATTCCTAAAATATAGAATAAACTAGAGAACTCTAATTTCCCAGCTATTGTTGATGTAAAATTTATGTACTGTGTTGTTATCCTACCGCTAGCCATTAGGTGATTTTGTTATAAATCAACATAAGGTTATTGTACCAGAATTTGTATAAAGTGACAGTTACTAATTTGATGATGATGCTTATGTAATGAAAATCCTCTATGAGGCATTGTGTAAAGGGCAAGTAAATCTGTCAATTACAATAGTTTGAGGCAATAGAGCAATTACAAAAAAGAACCAAACACAAATAGTTTGTGTGTTGTGCCTTTGTATCGTTGCTGTCCTTATACCACCAACTTTGGTAACTGATGGATTTGCTTTTTTTATTTGTTTTTGTTTTACGATTATTTGCTTTACTTTAAAAACCGTGAAAAAAAACAAAACTTTTGTCAACATCACAAATCTTGTAAGTTATACTTGGTTTTGTGTATGTAAGTAGAATTTTCATATTTTGCTTTGCAACTTGAATGCAGTAACCATATTGATTATTACTAGTTACTGCTTTATGTTTTTCTTTGTTTTTAACTAGCTTCATTGAGCCACTTAGTTTTTCATTATATTACAATAAGCATAAATTTTGTAATTATTTGATTGACTTTAAAAGCAAGGAAAACCCCCAACTTTTCTCAACATCACAAATCGTATAAGTTTATGCTTGGTTTCAGATATATAACTAGAATTTTCATATTTTACTTGGCAACTGGAATACATCCATCATATAGATTAGTAGTATTTTGTTCTTTGTTTTTAATTAACTTCACTGAGCAATTTGGTTTCTCATTAAATATCAAAACGCATAAATTCTTTACAGCATTTTTGACATCATTTGTAAATAGTAACACTGGGAAAAATAAAACCAAACATTTTTTATTCGCTTAAAATAGCAATGTATTTCTAAGTCCATTATTTTCCTGTTGCTGACTCATCTTCCTATACAGGAATTACAATCCTGGTATGACATGTGAAAAGTTGTTTGTTAGCTGAAACTGGCATCTGTATGTGATTTATAACTTTTATTTATTTATGAGAATTTGCTGTTGAAAGACAAATGTTAGTCAGAAGAACAATGCAAAGAGTATAACTCAATTTGCACCAAGTTAAACAGTTTGACGATTAACTTTATTTTGTGTTTGTACACTATTGAATGCATATCATGTTTACCTAAAAATAACAGTATAGTTGTTTTGCTTTATGGTTTCTGTTCTTGTCTGAATTTAATTTAACTGGATTTTATTTACCATCATAAAAACCTTGCCTAATAATTGATGCGAAATTGGATACAGGGTGTCCATATGAACCTCACTGATATGAAAGTTTAATATAAATTTCTTTAAAGAACCTTGCAGATTGGCACCGCCCTGTTAAGCAACTCAAAAAGTTTTACGAAAAAAATCGGTGTACTTCTACGATTGCTTCTTTCATAGCCCTTCAAAATGTCTAATCAATACTCAATCTCAGCCCATGTTCACCCGAGCATGTCAGGAGTGATGGAACCGATTGCATCCACAATTCTCCTGTGGAGATCGCAACATGACATACACAGTGTCTTTCACATAATCCTACAGAAAAAAATCCAGGGAGCTTATGTCTAGATATCCCAGAGACCACTTGGTTGGTACATCTCTTCCTAAGTTCTGTGCAGGAACTGAAGAACGTGTAAACCCCAGTGTGATGGTATGCCTTCTGCTGAGGGATGGCAAATTGCTCCGGTATGTTCAGATAAATTTCAGGTATTGTTTGCTTGATAAAAGAAGGGTCCAATGATTCTGCCTTTCATTAGTGCACACCACACATTCAACTTTACACTGTCCTTGACATGTTTCTGAAAAACTGTGAGGGTTTTTGAGACCCCAGCTTCCCAAATATGTGGAATATTGTGTTGTCAATGAAAACATTTCACAGGTAGTTGGGGTTCTCGTTGATATGTTGCAGCATTTCAGTAAAAAGCGGTTAGCGTAGTTGATTTTCAATTTGGCTACAGTGCTTACACAACTTGAATTTTGTATGCATACAAAAGAAATCACTCATGCAGCATCTTGTGAACTGTGGAGCGTATATGTTCAGTTGTTGGATGCTCGGCTAACAGATGGGCTTCTCTGGATGGCATCTCTGATATCCTCTACCATTTCATCAGACATGCATTCCCTACCTGAACCTGATTTTCTGTTTACACTCCCAGTGGCTAGAAATTTGTCATACCAAACTCTTAACTGTCTTTACGACTGGTGGCACTGTATGAAACATGTCAGAAATTTCCTTGGACAGCAGTTGGGGTGATATTTCAGCATACTACACTATGCATTGGGCTCTCTTGTGTGAAGTAGTTTTTTTTTTAATAATAATCATTAGACTTGCAACGAATAGTATATTCGGCCGTACGCCGAATACCGAATATTCGGCAGACTTCCTGTCCGAATAGCCGAATATTCGGCAAAAGTATTCGGCCGGAATAGCGTTTTGCCTCTGTATATATGCTTGAAAGGCTGATGGAACAAAAACGGGCAATTTCAGTGTATCTCACGGACTGCAATATTTCCAACTTGACTGCTGCTCAATGGGAGCTTTTAGAGCAACTTACGAGATTAAAACAACCATTTGAAGAACTAACCAAAATCACCAGTTACGGATATGCATGCATTTCTGAAATTATTCCTTATGTTGTTGCTCTAACGCGATATTGCGATAAAACTAGCACATCAGATCTAACAGCCAACTTAAGCCAAATGAGACTTGTCATGCAACAAGGGTTGAACGAACGATTTGAAGACATTGCCACAAATAAAAATTATTTGTCGGCAACCGCTTTGGACCCTCGCTTCAAAATGAATGTTTTCACCAGTCAACTGCAAAGAGAAAAAGGAAGGTAGTAAATTTTGATCGATGGTCTAAAGACATACTGTGAAACAAGCAGCGATGGCAGCGCGAATTCGTCACCTTTTCAGTCTAAGAGGATGGCGGAAGAGTCGGCTCACAGTCAGAGTACTTCACACTCATCTTTTATGGATTGTTTTGAAAATATTATTACAGAGAATAGTACAATCAATGCAGGGACATTACAAGAAAAAATTCAGTTGAAACTGAATTGATATTTATTTAAATATTAATAGTATATCATGGCATGATAATCCGTACATTTCGTGGCAAGCAAGAAGAGAGAAATTTCCGTGTTTGACAAAGCTTGCAGCAAACTACTTGTCCGCGCCAGGAAGTAGTGTTTATTCGGAGCGGCTTATCTCTGAAGCTAGGAGAAGAAAAGAAGTTGACTACTACCTGACAATGCAGAAAAATTAGTATTTCTGCATCACAACCTTCCACTCCTAAATTTCAATTATGATGATTCCAGTGAATAGGTATTTAATATTTTTGTTTTGCTTTGACATCGTGTAAGTTGACCATGCACGATTATTTTTTGCAATTGTAAATTAAATACGTTACCATGCAATAAATCAATTGTTTTGTTTTAGGCAATTATCTAACTAAAAAAAAAAAATCCTAAGTATTCGGTATTCGGCTGAATAGTACCTAGATATTCGGTATTCGGCCGAATAGTAAAAAAAGTGGCCGAATACCGAATAGTTGTCGAATATTCGTTGCAAGCCTAGTAATTATTCAGCATAATTATACAAAAACTTTTTAAGTTGGTTTTCTGGATGTTGCAAGCCCCAAAGTTCGATATATATGTATATTAAATGAAAAGTGCTAAGTAGCGAAAGGGAATAACAAATTAGGATAGGGAAATGAGCCACCACTTCCTTTTAAGATGATGGTTGTGTGGCATGAACACACAGAAAAGAAAAAAACACACGATATAGAAATTTTCGGATCTAGTCCTTTGTCAACAGGAGAACATTATAGGGGTGGGTGTTGTAGGCGACTGCCTCCCAGAAAGACTGTTGGCCAGGAAAATGGAGGGGGTAAATTCAAACTGAGGAAATATATATATATATTGTGCTTTGGAAATTGGAGAGTTTTCATGTTGACATTCTGTATATTTATTTGTGTTTTAGTTTGATGGCCTGTACCTCTCTTTCTTTTCCTTTTTTAAGTCTTTTATTATATCATATTTTACAGAATTTGCTTATACAATGTATAATGAGGCCATATGAACATAAGAAAAGGGGAGTTCTAATTCTTTCATATAACAAGGATGTTTTGTTATCTTTAAATGTTGTTTCTGTAGATATATATGCTACTTTTGGATTCTGCACTTTTTACTGTTCAAATGTTTTGTTTTAATATAATTTACAGATCTCTAAATCTGGTTTCATTATTATAATATTAATTCAACAAAAGCGTTCACGTTAGTGATTGTTTTTAATATGTTACCTGATAATAGTAATATTGATTTATTAAAAATAAAACGATGTGTTACTTTTAAGACAATTCTTACTATAAGTTCCTGTCCCAAACAACTTTTTGTTTCGAGAAGCAGTTTCTATTTCACAATTCAAAAGAGTTTTTCATATTATGTAGGATTCAGATGGTCAAGTCAGTATGAAACACATTTGCCTTTAAAGCTTGTGATTTTGATATTTTAGGGAGGAAAAGAGAGCTATAGAGCACATATAGAGAAAATATGTTGAAAATCTTCCTAATGAATCCTGATGATAGCTTCTTGAGGTCTCTGGCTGACCCCAGAATGTTAGTTGATTCATACATTGATATGCAATGACATAACAAATATATGTGAGAAAAGAAAGTGGTGCTATATGCAAGATAGTTAGGATGAAATAGATAAGGAAAACCTTAGTTGATCCTGTAGCACTGCCTCTATCCAGGCATTTGATAGAGGGAGTAATAAAATAGTTGTACACAAGATAATAGTGATTACGCTGAATGAAAAAGTAACTAACTGGGTGGAAGAAAACTTAAAAAGTAGGAATGGAATAGTTGGGGTAGGAAATGCAGTATTAAATGAGGTGAATGTTGAATCAGATTCGCCACTGTGTAAAGTATTGGGGTGTTTGCTGTTCATTAGTATAATTAATGGTTCTATTGACTGTTCACATTCAGAAGTTGGGTGGTTTCCCAATTACGTAGTACAGTATAATGGGAAATAAATGGGTGCAGATTGTGAACAGCTGCAGGGAAGCCTTGGCAATATATCTAGCTGGGTAGGTCAACTTGAAATAAGGTAAATACCAATTGTCAGCTTATTTACTACACATAGAAAACTAAGGTTTTATATGATTAAAAACTGAGTGAGGAATTTCTTGTTGGAGATAGATAGTGTAAATATCATAGATTATCTCTTGAAAGTATATTCAATTGGTCAATTTGCATAAGGTTGATTTAACAATCCTGCTGTTACTGGAATTGCTAATGAGGTGATATCACAGTGATAAAATTTGGATACAAAAGCTTGGGCTGACCATTATCCAAATTTGGTGGAATAGTATAAGACATAAATTATGGGTACCTAATACAGGTGTCGGAGGGGATGTGGAGATGTATAATTTGTTAGTGGAAATTACCACAAAACACAAACGGTAACTAATACAGAATGTTGAATTGGGAGACATTGGAATATAAAATGCAGGTAGTGTAAGTGCTGGGAGTTTGCAAGGCATAAATTGGCAATGAGTCTTGTTTGGATATTGATAGATGAGTTACAATAAATTCTTGTGGTCTAACAACCTGATGACAGTGTATCAATTTGTCTCGCATTCCACTTTTGTTGTGGCTGGACCTACAGATTAACTTGAAATCTGAACCACAGAATGTCGTGGCAAAGCCCGTATCCTCAAACTCTACTCTTAAAAATTCTGGCCCCAAACTTAAGAATTCAAGTGCCTTAACCACTGAGGCACCAGACAGTTTAATAGTAGTGTTAAGGAAAGTGATAACTATGAACAGAATCTAGCAGGGGCGGATCCAGGATTTTGGTTTGGGAGGGGCTTGAGCGGACTTTGGTTTGGGGGGAGGGGGGGCACTTGGTTTAAGTGGCTAAAAAAATTCTAGAACCTTTTGCCGCCCCCCCCCCCCCCCCCGGATCCGCCCATGGAATCTAGCACCTTATTTCAGGTGGAATATGAGCTAAATTATAGTTAATAATAATAAAGTTTGTTTGTGCTATATAAACAATCTCATAAGAAGTATTGAAATAATGAATTTTAGGATGCAGCAGGGTAGTTTATTGTGGGCAAAGAACCATGGGCGCCAGGAGGGGGGTGCACTTCCCGGGTCTCCGTCTGGGCAGTAGTAGAGCTAAAAAAAAAAGGTCGCCCAGCCCGGAAATTTTTGGGCCGATAGGGTGCAGACCTGGTGCACCCCCCTAGAAACAATCCTGCCGGCGCCCATGCAAAGAACTGTGAAAGTTTCTCATGACTCATTATGTCTTCCCTACAACAAAATATTTTCAACATGATTGAATAATAGGTCTGTGTGAAAGTTAATACAAGTGCACTGCTGCTGACATAGCCCATAATACCAAGTCAGTGATGTGTTATGTTCCAAAGAATCGTAGTAGGATATGGGATTCATACAGGCAACTGTCTCCCAGCAGTCACATCAATAGGGGACCTGACAGGTACTACAAAAAATCTGAAATTTAGTTAGAAATAATATTTATAAATTTAGAAACATAATCCAATATTTTTTTCATGAAACAATAATGATTTATATGTTTAAATCTTATATATATATAAAAATAGACGTGTTTTTTCCTATATTTCACTTTTCAGCCACCACTACCTAGCACAGATCACTGATGTTTGTGGGTGGAAGTAGAATGGAGTTTCCTGTCATGCACAACGTTGGCCGAATGCCGATAGCTGTGGGGATGTGGGAGATATAATGATTAAAGTTGGTCAGTGCAGGGCGTTTTCATATTTCGACCAAAAATTCGTATCTCCGTATACTTCTCTTTCCTGCCACAACTACATAACATAGACTTTTGGTGTTTGTGTGTGGTAGTAGAATCGTCTTTCCTGTCGTGCACTATGGTTGTTAGATGTCGGTAGCTATGGGGATGTGGGAGATATGGGGGTTGAAAGTGGTCGACCTGTGGCAGTTTCATACTTCCGCCAAAGACAAAAGTGTCATGGTGTATCACTTTTCAGCGAAAACTACAGATCACAGATAACTGGCGTTTGTGTGTATTAGTAGCACAGAGTCACCTTTCGATCACAACAGCGGCCGAATTTCAGAAACTGTGGTACTGTGGTAGATATGGTGTTTGTTAGTGGCCGACCAAGTATATTTTCGTATTTCGACTGTCTCCGCATATGTCACTTTTCTTCCACAACTACATAGCATTGAGCATTTGTGTTTGTGTTTGGTAGTAGAATCGTATCTCATATAGTGCACTATGGTTGTTAGATGTCGGTAACTATTGGGGGGTGGGAGAAATGGGGGTTGAAAGTGGTCGACTTGTGGCAGTTTCATACTTCTGCCAAAGACAAAAGTGTCATGGTGTATCACTTTTCAGCGAAAACTATAGATCACAGATAACTTGCGTTTGTGTGTAGTAGTAGCACAGAGTCACCTTTCGATCTCAACAGCGGCCGAATTTCAGAAACTGTGGTACTGTGGTAGATATGGTGGTTGTAATTGGCCGACCAAGGATATTTTTGCATTTCGACTGTCTCCGCATATGTCACTTTTCTGCCACAACTACATAGCATAGATCATTGGTGTTTGTGTTTGGTAGTAGCATGGAGGAAGGAATTATATGGAGGAGAAGTGACGTTAAATCGGTGAAGCAAGCACTAAACTCTCCCGCATGGTGGCAGCACCGGCAGCGACCATATGGCGCTTCCCAACAATTAAGGTGTTCACATTGTGGTAGATGCAGTGATTATTTCATTTAGTATTGTGTATAAGTGTTTAAAAATGCCAGCTTGTGTTGCGTACGGTTGCACAAATAGGCCAGACAGGAAAGAACCTGGAATATCATTTCATAAGCAAGTTGAATTGTAATTATCGTTGTTGAAGTGAGCGGTAGACACCGCAAACTTTGCAGCACGTCTATAAATATTTAGTCATAGCTCTCAATGGGATGACTTTGTTCTCAAATTTTTCTTGGTGTAGTGTAGAAAATCAGCAAACTTGCTATTTTGCACATAATAGACTAGCATTATTTTTTAACGAGTGTTTAAAATGAGATTTAAAGGGGCGAGTTTTACTTCGCGATTCAGTGAATTTACTATTACGATTTCTTTCGTCACGTTGCTGATTATACGGACAATGGATGATGAAATTAACTGTTATGTGAGAAGCTGTGAGTTTTATTAATTTTTTAAATTGCTATTTCAGGCCATTGACTTAGGTTATTTTTAAAGCTTCATATAAGACTTGTTTCTGTTTGTAAATACGTCTATACCTATTTTTACCGATTTTGAAATCTTTCTCATCTATTTATGTCGAAACAGGTTCATGCAGAAATAAAAATGGGCTTCATAAATAAAGAAGTTATTGGCCTTTGAACGAAATCAACTTGGGGAATGTGTTTCTAATTTAGTCTCTTTTTTTTTGTACAACATTCTCCCCCCCCCCCCCCCCGTATCTAAATCTAACTGAGAGATAATTTTTTTACAATTATCCTAATAAGTAGGGCTGTGAAATTAGACAACACATCTTGATCAAGAGAATGTTCATTAAGGTGACTGAATAAACATTTTATTTCTGGTACCAGCCTACAAAATGTCTGGGTTGCTCATCCCTAGAGTGGGTCCTCTTACTTTTTTTCTGGTCTAGGACACATTTCAGACTATCCACAAGTGGTAGTAAAACTGAAATATCAATTCTGCATGTCAACCATGTAATCATTGTGGCTTTGACAGAATTAATTTTTGGTCCAGCCTGCATCCAAACCTAAACCCCTCAATTTGGATGTTGTATATCCCCCAAACTAAGCAAGATATCGAAAACATTTATTCCTTATTATCGAGTTTTTTCGTCGTGTTACATAAGAATCCATCATTAAATTTGACTTTTGCGAAATTTTTCTTCTGCATTTCAACTCAAGACACCTCACTTTTGAGACAGTATATCTCGAGAACTAGGTGAAATATCGAAAAATTTTACTCTTTATTTTTTATTTGTCTCGTCTTTTTAAATAAAAATTCATCATAAAATTTGACTTTGAATAATTTTTTCTTCTGAATTTCAACCAAAACCATTTCACATTTGAGACAGAATATCTCGAAAACTAAGCAGGATATCAAAAAATTTTATTCTTCATTTTTTATTTGTCTCATCAAGTTACATAATAATCCATCACCAGATTGCGGCGTCACCTTTATCCTAGAGTCCCCTTGAGGTGTTTGTACATATTCCCCGTGTTTGTTGGGAAGCGGTCGAGCCCCCACCACTCCGGTCATGCCCCCCCCCCCACTCCTCCGCCGGCCTGCTTCACTCCCATGCGTGGTAAAGGTCTCTTGCGTCGTCTCCATATTATTCCTTCCTCCATGGGTAGTAGAATCGTATCTCATGTAGTGCACTATGGTTGTTAGATGTCGGTAGCAATGGGGGTGTGGGAGAAATGAGGTTTGAAAGTGGTCGACCTGTGGCAGTTTCATACTTCTGCCAAAGACAAAAGTGTCATGGTGTATCACTTTTCAGCGAAAACTATAGATCACAGATAACTGGCGTTTGTGTAGTAGTAGTAGCACAGAGTTACCTTTCGATCACAACAGCGGCCGAATTTCAGAAACTGTGGTACTGTGGTAGATATTGTGGTTGTAAGTGGCCCACCAAGGATATTTTCGTATTTCGACGAAAGGCATGTGTCTCCGCAGATATCACTTTTCTACCACGACTACATAGCATAGAGCATTGGTGTTTATGTGTGGTAGTAGAATCGTGTCTGTTGTCGTGTACTATGGTTGTTAGATGTCTGTAGCTATGGGGGTGTGGAAGATATGGGGGATGAAAATGGTCGACCTGCGGCAATTTCATATTTCTGCCAAAGACGCATGTGTCACGGTGTATCACTTTTAAGTTAAAACTATCAATCGCAGATCACTGGCGTTTGTGTGTGGTAGTAACACAGAGTCTCCCATCGATCACAACGTTGGCCGAAATTCGGTAACTGTGGGAGTGTGTGAGATATGGTGTTTGAAATTTGTCGATCATGAATATTTTCGTGTTTCATCCAAAGACTTGTGTGTATCCGTAAATTTTACCTTGCTGCCGGAACTACTTGTGTGTGGTAATAGTATCGAGTCTCCCATCGTGCACTAGGGTGGTTAGATGTCTATAGCTGTCAATATGAATTCTTTACAATCGCGAACGAAGTCGTGGGTACCAGCTAGTCAATAAATAAAATCTGATTTTTAGCCTATTCGTCACCGTCAAACGAAACACCAATCACAGCGCGTGACGTGATACGTAAGGAAACGAGCGATACGGTGCTGCTTTTTTACGTTTATTTGAATTTTTTGTCACAAGACTCTTATAAGGGACGAGGTAACGATCTTCCAAGAAGACGTTGTTGCAGATTCTTTAAACCTGTTATCATGAATCCAGAAGTTACTGAAGCAGACAGTCGAAATCTCCCGAGGGTGAATATAGCCTAATAATGGTTTGAAATTTCTTTGCCATTAATTTAGTTTAGATTGTAGTGCTGCTAAGTTTCGAAGTGTGAAAACATTTTTGTAAGTGCAGGGTGTTTTCCAGGAAACGCTATCCACACGGTGGAACAGTTAGATCTGCAGTTCTGTATGTCTCTTTAATAGATGTAAGACATAATATTCCAAATCGTTCTGCCAAATTCTGAAATCACTGAACCTCGTGTTTTTATAGGTGACGAGGCTTATCCATTTTTAAATAATTTATTAGATCCTTATGGACAATATTTAGATGCAGGCAGATGATACCTCAATGCTAGGTTATCGTGAACATGAGGAACCGTCAAATGTGCCTTATTTATTCTTAATGGAGAATTTTAGCCATAACAATAGAGACTTCTGTAGTCGTAACTGACAATGCTAATAAGACCATTTGTTTGCTCCATAATATTATTGACTGAAAAGGTATTGAACTTCAAAGAAACTAACACTTAAAATCCTAAGAATTTGACACCAATATTGGAAGGCCAAACCAATCTGCAGAAAATACCGGCATCATATATAAAATCTACTTTTGTTACAATTCGAAATATATTTATACGAATTTCAACGTATTATGCATTTAATTTGGTATTAATAATTTAAATTACTTTTAATAGAAAAATATTTTTTCAGTAAATTATGTACAATTTCTCTTTGGCTGTATCAGTATTTTATTTTTTTACTTTAATCTTCAGTTTGTGGTGTTCACGCATTAAAATGAGTTTAAATTACGGAAATCGCACTAATAAAAAACGTTTAGAATTATGAGTTTTATTATGTTTATTGGCCATTTCATCCTACAATTTGTCTAGCACGAAGCTGTTATGGGTTTTTTTGTTGTATTTACAGTCCCACAAAAGGGATTTAATAAAAATTTCACCAATCAAACGGTCGACAGCCACCCGCGATAATAGCGAAGAAAATGCTCGCAGCGATTAGCGCCGCTCTCATCGCTGTTCTGGTACCATGCGCTGCTCCAGTATAAAAACCTCCGTTGTTAACTATGTTTAACTTTTCTTCGCTTCGCTAGTATCTTTGCTCTCATCGTTTATCGTAGCTACAACATAAACGCACCCAGACAAATTAAGTAAGAGGAGATAATTCGTAGCTGATTCCATTGCGACATATCAGCAACAAACTGCATTTGGAAGGTGAAACCAAAAAAAAAAGGACGCGAACAGAATTTTTTTTAAAAATTAGGATTTAGTGCATGATAGAGGTGTCTCTGATAGAGGTTAGTGGGAAAAATAATACAAAAGTTGACATGCATTAATAAAAAAAAGAAAATCCACTCTCTGCGGAGTGCTTTTCGTAGGAAATATACATATATATATACACTAGCTTCCAGCCTGTAAAAAAAAGGACGGTTTGAACGCAATATTCTGGCAGTTCATTTTTTTTTTTTCTTTCAGTTGGTTAATTATACAGTATTGATATTACATAATGCTAATGGCCTGGATTTTGTAATGTTCTATATATTTCATTTGCAGTTCACATAGCGATATAGTAGTAACTTCTACTGAATTAATAACGATGGAAGTATTGAACCAATAAAATTAAAAACAAATTAGGAATCCCACAAAAAACTTTTGCTGTCAATGTAATATCAGTTTTATTCCTGGTCCAGGCACAATTCAGCAAGATAAATATGAAACTTCTTTCCCCCGCAATAAATAATACTTCCAGTAACATGGCCTTATGAAAGCAGTTTAAATGGTTTGTAAAACTCATTTCAGAGGGAATTATGCTGCAACAAAATGTGTTGCGATTCTGATCAACTTAGCCCCAACCTCCATTAATAGTGCGTTCGAAAATCATAGTTTCTAAAACCCTGATATGAATAATGATGGGTATCACCTATGGTGGTAGTAGGAATTTATTCAGGAAAAGTTTGTAAGGAAAAATGAATAACGATCGCGTCTACTGAAGATCACGATTCCGCCAAAATAACGTTCAGTAATGGCGTAATAAAACTGCTGTTGTCAATCGCAAGACATTATTTTCAAGCAGTAATTCCGTTCTAATACATCCTGTACCATTATTTTCAAGCAAGAATTAGGTTGTATTACAGCCTGGACCAGCGTAATACAGTTAAATGTATTTCGGGAACTATTTCTTGAGGAGTCTTGCGTTTTGCCACAATTCCTGGCGGAATCGCGGTCTCCAGTAATCACGATTTATTTACTTTAAATGACGGAAAGTATAATATCAAAAACGGATAAACGTGAACAAATACCACTAACGAAAGTATTCAGTGAAATATGCAAAAAGGAAATAAACCGTAATAAATAAACTTTAATCAAGCAGCAACATTAGCGAAAGTTTTAATTAAATTAAAATTGAACATAGGCCGTAATAAGATTTGGAATTTACCAATAGCAGAGACCTTGCGGTTGCGTATTTGTTAAACTGTGTAAATAATCTCTAATATCTCGCTCGCCACTATTTGCCAGCAAGAAAATCATTGTAGAATTGCCATTTATGAATTGAGCTGATAAAAAGGTTATCTTAAATCTCATTTAATAGCTAACACGTTTATCGAATACTAAGGGTATCATCTATGATGGTAGGAGGAGGAAAAGAATCATTTTTAATTATATCTTTTGTTATATGAAAACGATTCTCTGGCTAGATTAACAGAGCACTTGGTTAGGATTTGATATAAATAAATGCATTTTACTTTAGATGACGAAGACTATAATTTCGAAAACGAATAACTGTTATTTATTTGACCTATTCATTTCGCGATTACGTATGTACGATTCTGCGTTTTTAATAAACTTCATTGTTTCTTATTGTGTGTCAAAAAAATTCTTAGGTTAACATATTGCTTACAACTGATGCAGATAAAATAGCGTAAATATTTAAAACCCTTCTCCTTACTTTAATTTCTGCATCTGGTTGTCGTAGATAAATAAAAAGCAATATGTAAATTTAAACGAACGTACTAATTGTAACTTTGTGACATATAATTCCCTTGCATTATTTTTTTTTCCCCTGCTCTCAGTATTTCTAATATCACTGCTGACTGCTATTTTGCGGCAATAATATCGTTGTTGAATTGCGAGTGTCACATCGCTTTTACAGAAAATAGTCATATCCTTGATTATGTAAATCTGATAAAAAAAGTTATCTTAAATCTCATTTAACAGCTAACACAAGTATCAAAAACTAAGTGTATCAAATATAATGGTAGTAGGAATTTATTATGGAAAAGCTTTTAAGGAGAAACGAAAAAGTCATCTTTAATGATATCTTTCGTAATATGAATACATTACTCTCGTTAGATTATCAGAGTATTTGGTTAATATTTTAAAATAAATAAATGCATTTCACTTCATATGACGGGGACTATAATTTCGAAAACGGATAACTGTTATTTATTTGACTAATACATTTCGCATTACGTACGTTTCTCCTAGATTTTAATAAACTTCATTGCTTCTTACTGTCTGCCAAAAAAATTCTTAGGATATGGTTTAACCTAGTTTTGATAACTGATACAGATAAAATAGCGTCAATATTGAATCCCCTTCTCCTTACATGAATTTCTACGTCTAACTGATACAGATAAAATAGCGTAAATATTGAATCTCCTTCTCCTTAAATGAATTTCTGTGTCTAGCTGTAAATAAACGAAAAGCAAGATGATGGTGCGAATGTAATACGGTGGTTGATGATTGGCCGTTCTCTCGCCAATAGCAATAGCTATAGACGACGCATCCAGACTCCACGTTAGCGTTTTATATAATAGGACAGGGGCGGATCCAAGGGGGGGGGGCTCAAGGCCCCTCCAAAAGTATCTAGGTCCACCCCCGACACTGTAATTTTGGAGACTTTTTTTTTTTTTTAAGCTCTACGGATTTGAGGCCCGAGAAGACTACCATAAGGCCGGCTAAAGCCCCCCCCCCCAAAAAAAAACCAAAATCCACTGAATGCAAGTCCTCTGAACCAAGTTTCATTCAAGCCAAGCCCCCCCCCCAAACCAAAGTCCACTCAAGCCCCTCCCAAACCAAAATCCTGGATCCGCCCCTGTAATAGGATGATGGGTATCACCTATGGTGGTAGTAGGAATTTATTCAGGAAAAATGAATAGCGATCAGGTTTCCTGGAGATCGCGATTCCGGCAAAATAACATTCAGTAATGGCGTAGTAAAACTGCTGTAGTCAGTCGCAAGACATGTTATTTTCAAGCAGTAATTCCGTTGTAATACAGCCTGTACCATTACTTTCAAGCAGGAATTAGGTTGCATTACAGCCTGGACCAGCATAATACAGTTAAATGTATTTCGGAAAGTATTTCTAGAGGAGTCTTGCGTTTTACCACGGCAATTCCTGGCGGAATCGTGATCTCCAGTGATCACGATTTATTTACTTTATTTTACATTAAATGACGGAAAGTATAACATCAAAAACGGATAAACGTGAACAAATACCACTAACGAAAGTGTTCAGTAAAATATGCAAAAAGGAAATAAACCGTAATAAATAATCTTTAATCAAACAGCAACATTAGCATAAGTTTTAATTAAATTAAAATTGAACAAAGGCTGGAATGAGATTTGGAATTTACCAATAGCAGAGGCCTTGCGGTTGCGTATTTATTAAACTGTGTAAATAATCTCTAATATGTCCTTTTTTAAAGAAGGAAATATTCAAATATAAGACAAAGCGGACCAGCCAATCCTAGACCAACAGTCATAAACTAAGTAGATACACTAACCCTTCAAAAATACTCCACATTATCTAGAACATACACACTAAAGCAACACCCAATGAGAATAGTTACAAATACAAGTACGCAACATTATTCACACCAAAGGATCCAAATAGATAAGGCAATCACAGGAACTATTTCATGAATATTCAATTGTGGTGGAAAGATACAAAAAGCGGTCCCTAGGCTTTTGGCGACGACTCACACGGTTGAAAAGGCAATAACGTGATATATTTTATAAAGAAATTGTAACCCATCTCTCATGGGACTTATGAACCATTGTAAAATAAAGGATAAGAAATTGTAATTTAACTGAAACATAAACCAATGTAAAATTAAATGTAAAGAACCTGGCAGTATGGCCGGTCAGGCCGAAAGCCAACACAAATAAATAAGAAATCTCTAATATCTCTGCTCGCCACTATTTGGGTGCAAGAATATCGTTGTAGTATTGCCATTTATAAATTGAGGTGATAAAAAGGTTATCTTAAATCTCATTTAATAGCTAACACATGTATCGAAAACTAAGGGTATCGTATATAATGGTAGTAGGAATTTATTATGGAAAAGCTTATAAGGAGAAACGAATCATCTTTAGTGATATCTTTCGTTATATGAATACGTTACTCGGGTTACATTATCCGAATATTTGGTTAGGATTTTAAAATAAATGTATTTCACTTTAGATGACGGGGACTATAATTTCGAAAACGGATAACTGTTATTTATTTGACTAATACATTTCGCATTATGTTTCTCCGAGTTTTTAATAAACTTCATTGATTCTTACCGTCTGCCAAAAAAATTCTTAGGTTATGGTTTAACATAGTCCTTATAACTGATGCAGATAAAATAGCATAAATTTTGAATCCCCTTCCCCATTTCTGTGTCTAACTGATACAGATAAAATAGTGTAAATATTGAATCTCCTTCTCCTTACATGAATTTCTGTGTCTAGCTGTAAATGAACGAAAAGCAATATGATGGAAGGAATGTAATATGGTGGCTGTTGATTGGTGAGTGAAAGCTGGCACGTGACCGTTCTCTGGCCAATAGCTGTAGCAGCTATAGACGACGCATCCAAACTCCACGTTAGCGTTTTATATAAGGGGACTAGCTTGGAGCCCGTTAAAAATGACGGTTTGAATGTAATATCCTGGCAGTTTCAGTTTTTTTCAATTGGTTAATTATATGGAATTGTTATTACATAATGCTAATGGCCTGGATTTTGTAATGTTCTATATATTTCATTTGCAGTTCACATAGCGATACAGTAGTAACTTCTACTGAATTAATGACGATGGAAGTATAGAACCAATAAAATGATAAACAAATTAGGAATCCCACAAGAACTTTTGCTGTCAATGTAATATCAATTTTATTCCTCATTCAGCACGATAAATATGAAACTTCTTTCCCCCGCAATAAATAATACTTCCAGTAACATGGCGCTTATTAAAGCAGTTTAAATGGTTTGTAAAACTCATTTCAAAGCGAATTATGCTGTAACAAAATGTGCCAGATGCGATTCTGGTCGACTTAGCCACAACCTCCATTAACATTGCATTCGAAAATCATAGCTTTTATTACCCTCATATGAATAACGACAGGCAGCACCTATGGTGGTAGACTGAATTTATTCTGGAGAAGATTGCATGAAAAAGCGAATATCGACCATTTTTAATGAAATCTTCGTGATATGAGTACTATACTGTGGTTAGATTATCGGAGTATTTGACTATGATTTATTTAAATAAATACATTTTACTTTAATGACGGAAAGCATAATATCAAAAACGGATAACTGTCATTTATCTCGGTGATACATTTTGCGATTCGTAAATTTAGTTTAAACTTTCTTGGAGTTTTTAATTAACTTCATTGTTTCTTATCATGTGTCAAAAACATTCTTAGATTATGTTTTAACCTCGTTCTTATAACTGGTACAGATAAAATAACGTAAAAATGTAATACTCTTCTCCTTGCATTAATTTTTGCATCTAGTTGTCATAAATAAACAAAAAGCAACATGTAAATTTAAACGAATGTACCAATTGTAACTTTATAACGTACGATTGCCTCGCCTTAATTTTCTATCTCTGCTCGCTGCTATTAATTTGGATGCAAGAATATCGTTGTTGAATTGCGAATTGTAAATTGAAATCATTTTTAATTATATGTTTCGTGATATGAAAAACTTATTCTAGTTAGATTATTAGAATATTTGGTTAGATTTTATTTAAATAAACGCATTTTTATAATTTCGAAAACAGATGACTGTTATTTATTTGACTGATACATTGCGCGATTACGTACGTTTCTCTGAGTTTTTAATAACTTCATTGTTTCTTATCATCTGCCAAAAATATTCTTAGGTTATGGTTTAATCTAGTTTTGATAACTCGTACAGATAAAATAGCGTTAATATTGAATCCCCTTCTCCTTACATGAATTTCTGCATCTAACTGATACGGATAAAATAGCGTAAATATTGAATCTCCTTCTCCTTATATGAATGTCTGCATCTAGCTGTAAATAAACGAAAAGCAAGATGATGGTACGAATGTAATATGGTGGTTGATGATTGGCCGTTCTCTAGCCAATAGCAGTAGCAGCTATAGACGACGCATCCAGACTCCACGTTAGGGTTTTATATAAGGGGACTAGCTTCGAGCCCGTCAAAAATGACGGTTTGAACCCAATATTCTGGCAGTTCACTTTTTTGCAATTGGCTAAATATATGGAATTGTTATTACATAATACTTTTGTCCTTGATTTTGTAATGTTCTATATATTTCAATTGCAGTTCACATAGCCAAACAGTAGTAACTTCTACTGAATTAATGACGATGGAGCTATAGAACAAATAAAATTAAAAAACAAATTAGGAATCCCACAAAAACTTTTGCGATCAGTGTAATATCAGTTTTATTCCTGGTCCAGGCACAATTCAGCACGAAAAATATGAAACTTATTTCCCCCGCATTAAATAATGGCGCTTATAAAAGCAGTTAAAATGGTTTGTAAAACTCATTTCAGAGCGAATTATGCTGTAACAAAATGTGTCAGTTGTGTTTCTGGTCAACTTAGCCACAACTTCCATTAACATTGTATTCCAAAATCATAGCTTTTATTACCCTCATATGAATACCGACAGGCAGCGCCTATGGGGGTAGTCTGAATTTATTCTGGAAAAGCTTGCATGAAAAAGTGAATATTGACTATTTTTAATGAAATCTTCGTGATATGAGTACCATACAATGGTTAGAATTTTGGAGTATTTGACTATGGTTTATTTAAGTAAATACATTTTACTTTAATGACGGAAAGTATAATATCAAAAACAGATAACGGTCATTTATCCCGGTGATACATTTCGCGATTCGTAAATTTGGTGTAAACTTTCTCCGAGTTTTTAGTTAACTTCATTGTTCTTATCATCTGTCAAAAACATTCTTAGGTTATGTTTTAACCTCGTTCTTCTAACTGGTACAGATAAAATAACGCAAACATGGAATACTCTTCTCCTTGCATGAATTTTTGCATCTAGTTGTCTTAAATAAACAAAAAACAACATGTAAATTTAAACGAACGTACCAATTGTAACTTTGTAACGAATGATTGCCTCGCATTCATTTTCTATCTCTGCTCGCCGCCATTTGGCTGCAAGAATATCGTTGTTGAATTGCGAATTATACATTGAAATCATTTTTAATTATATCTTTCGTGATATGAGTACCTTATTCTGGTTAGATTATCTGAGTATTTGGTTAGGATTTTATTTAAATAAATGCATTTTTATAATTTCGAAAACGGATAACTGTTATTTATTTGACTAATACATTTCGCATTACGTTTCTCCAAGTTTTTAATAAACATCATTGTTTCTTACCATCTGCCAAAAAAATTCTTAGGTTATGGTCCTTATAACTGATACAGATAAAATAGCGTAAATATTGAATCCCCTTCTCCATTTCTGTGTCTAACTGATACAGATAAAATAGCGTAAATATTGAATCTCCTCATTACATGAATGTCTGCGTCTAGCTGTAAATGAACGAAAAGCAAGATGATGGAAGGAATGTAATATGGTGGCTGTTGATTGGCGAGTGAAAGCTGGCACGTGATCGTTCTCTAGCCAATAGCTGAAGCAGCTCTAGATGACGCATCCAGTCTCCACCTTAGCGTTTTATATAAGGGGATCATGAAAACTCTAGAAGAAGTGGAATAGGCGAAGACGAAATCTACAAAACAAATTTACGCTATTACTACGACTTACTTGTGTTTATGAGAGATCAACACGAACCAATTGACAGTATCAGGAAGCCCAAATTATGAAGGGAAAGGATTTTGAGGAAATGTATAGGAAGATGTATATGTGCATTTATGTAATACTGAAGAAATCTAAGAAGATGGTTTTCAGAATATGATCTTGTTTATAATCTTCCTGCAACCACTTTTTTTGTAATACTGTCCTTTTCTTTTTTACAGCTCTAATATAAGCTGATGCATGAATAAATACATTTTTTTTTTTTGTGCAGAACTTAAAAACCTGTTTCATTTCAATATCGTCACGTCGCTTCTAACATAACCTCACTACACTTGGCTCGCGATGTTTTGGAATTCCCAGTGAGACCACTACCATAAACACAGCAAATTGAGCTTGGCGAGCCAGCTGAACGACAAAGGTGTGAACCTCATGTTCCTGTGTATGGGCTTCGACAAGTACAGGCTGGTCGCGAATATATGCGCGCAAATCTTCAGCGAGCTTACTCGCGCATAAATGTGTGTGTGTATGGGCAGCTATTTGGTTGCGGTTTAACTATTTTGTGACTTCAGTCTCTTACTAATCTGTACCGTGGGTGAGCGCGAGTTGAATTATGGTACGTTATAGTTTGGAACAAAAAATATTACTGTGTGATACGTATGTAAAGGTGTCGCAGTAAATTTCGTCACAAATATCCTGGCGCTTTACTGCCAGCTAAAATGATTCCGCGTTTAGTTTAAAAATTAAGAGAAACGTGTAGTCAGCCGTGGCTTGTGGCGCCAGATCACCCGATTTAAACCTTTGCGAGTTCTATCTTTGGGGAAAAGGTGTATGAAGGAAATCCTCACACGTTCGAAGATCTTGAAAACAAAATCTGTCCGTGGAGAGGTGTGTGTCGAAACATGTTTAAAAGATGTCAAATGCGCGTTACGCAAGACGAGCAACACTTCCAGCATCTTTTGTAAGGCAAGTTAATGAATTATGTAATATTTATATGCTTTCAAATACTTACACATGTATATGATACTTAATTATTTCTAAATAGTTCCGCAGTTGACGGCCGAAGTATGTGGGAAGCTGGCCGCTCGCTCGCCGCGAGCAGTTTCTTCGTTGTAGTGCTGTATAGCAGCGGGTAGTGTTAACCGGCGCACATCTTGTATCACACCTATTTACCCAAGTAATTTAATATTGAAATAAAAGAAAATATAACCTCTACCGAATGCAAATTCAATCGTTGTTATGAATGTCGTGTGATTTTTTTTTATGTATTAGCATATAGTTTTGATTTCTCGCATTTTTAGATCGCCGAGACAATCCTATGGTGATGATGCCATAGGATGTGCACAAGTTCGTCGTGATTCAGGTATATGTACTATCAACTGCAAGGTGTGCCCGGAACACAAAAGTCGTTTGAAATCTTATCCACTGAAATTCCGTCGTATTGCTAGTTGCAACCACTGATTCGTATTTCAGCTTTTCGTTGTACATCAATTAAGTAATTTGTCTAGAGAAGAAGTATTCGTACTACGCACCAACCATATGTCTTTCGTTTCATTATGACTATAACTTCACGAAACGCTTAAAATCACTTAATACTGTTGGAATAACAAATAGCAGATCAAGTTGCTTTACACCCGTATGACGTCACGCGCGACGAGATCACGTGATATACTGTTTGCGCGGGAATTTAAACAGTTTAACATTTACACATGGTTTTATATACTTATAAAGTTTTATTTAAGTAAAGTACTATTTTTCTTGGCTAAATATATTTACAAGGGACAATTTAAAACACTTTCTGAAAATTTTTCCGGTCCCCTAATACACACGGTATTTTCGACGGTTTTGCCGCGCTCATCAATCCTTTTTCATATAAATTCTTGTGTGGTCATAAACTCGGCGCGCGCTCCGAATGCGCATATCTGTCCCGCGCACCGAATGCGCTCACGGCCAACTAAAGATACAGGCCTGGGTGCACTTTGGTGATGTCAGCAGAGTAGTGCTATAGCCGAACCACGGCCGAGAGCCGAGCCACGCACATGCTCGCGTACTTACAGTTTCCGCTGCGCGAAATTAAATTCACACACACGTGCACAAAGATATTGACAAATAATTACTTTATACTTACTACATGATTTTTTATGTCAACTACTTCAAATTCAGTCTCATCAGTAAATTTCATAATACTCAAATATTCGTAAATAATTGCTTTGTGCTTCACTACATCAGTTTTTGTCAAACATTGTACTTTAGATTTAGTCTCACCACTCCAATTTTCACACACACACACACACACATGGATATTCAAGTGCACATGTCAAAATATTAAATTAACATGCTTCAAAATCTGCACTACTCATACGCTTACAAACTTAAAGGTAACATCATCTTTATATTATTTTATTGTTTATAAGGTTCTTCATAGTTAAAAAAATTTCATTAAGGAAAAATGGGAGTTAATAAACAGGAAACATTGAATATGGTATTTAAATATTTATTTACTGAAGAAATTACACAACCATCAGTTTGTAAAACAGTATCTTCTACTTTTTTTGCAGCATTATCATTGTACTGCAATACATGACATGACTTAAATGGCACATATTAAAGCTGCTTAAATTACTAATAATCTTTCAGTTGTCATTGTGGCCCAGGTTGCATGTCTAACAAGCCACAAATTCAGTCACTAGAAAAGTATAGCTTATATCATGTACTTGTTTTAAAACTTATTACTCCTCCATTTATACAATGAAATTGCAAATTTAAAAATTCTTACATCGCGTTAGGCTGCAGATTTTGTGCAAAACAGAAATTTGATGCATATCACCAATGAAATTACTTGAAGACATATCTATTATACATTTCAACATGAACCAAGCACTTTGTCATTATAACAGCAGTTCCATTGGGTACTGTCAGCTTTTCATAATCATATTCTATAATTAAATTATTTGGGAGGGATATTTCAACTTTTCAACTTTCGTTAAGTACATGTAATAACATTATTTTAACTGTTGTTAACAGGTATGATAGTAACACTAGCTTTGAATTTTGAAGACACTGGATATCATGAAAACCTGAGCTGTTTTAGCAACATTACTGTTAGTCTGACTACCACCATAAATTGTATCACCCTTAAAGATCAAACAAGGTTCAATGTAAATTTCATCCAAGAGCACATTTACTATTGAATTGAATTGAATTTTATTTGATCCATGAAGTCATAATTTATGACATAGGACAAGTCATCAGTAATTACAATAAGCAATACAATATAATTTTTTCACACAATACAGGATTACATATCATTATTATAATTATCATACTTAAAATTACACAGTCAATACAAGCAGCATATGAAATACATATGTTCAACTGAAGTTAAATTAATATTTCAATGTTTTACAAGTTACAATACAAAATAATTTAATCATGTTTGTTCATTTCTCGATGGTTCATATATTCATTGACACTATAGAAGCTATTGACTAATAAAAATTTTTTTAGCTTATATTTAAAATTATGTAAATTTGATATTTGTTTTATGTTTTCAGGAAGAGAGTTGTACAGAATTTTAGGCTGGTAGAGTACACTATTTTGGTATAGAGCTTTCTTGTGCCACTCTAAATGAAAATTATTCCTATTCCTTGTTTCGTGTTTATGTATTTCCTTATTTAGCGCTGCATATTCCTGATGTGTTTTCAGGAAGCAGATACACTCAAATAAGTATATACATGGTAGAGTCAGTATTTTTAGTTCTTTAAAAATATCCCTGCAGGATTCTCTACGTTTCATACCTCTCATGATTCTTATAGCTCTCTTTTGAAGTATGAATGCCTGTTTTGCATGTGTTGAATTACCCAAAAAATTATACCATATCTTAATAAGCTATGCATATATGAATAGTAGGCACACAATATTGTTTTCAAAGAGCAGCAATCCTTTAAGCATTCTTAAAATATAACAACATTTGCTTAACTTCTTATTCAGTGATTCAACATGTTTATCCCACTTTAAATGTTCATTCAACCATATTCCTAAAAATTTTGTGTCATGTACTTGTTTTATATAGGTATCTCCTATCTTCACTAAATTATTACTGTTATTTTTGTTTATTATATGAGTGAAACTAATCCATACTGTCTTTTCATGATTTACAATCAAGCAATTATCATGGAACCACTTTTCCACTTCTTTTGTTGTTGCAGTAATTTTCTGCTGTAGGTCAACTTCATCCTGCCCTTTTATAAAAATATTAGTGTCGTCTGCAAACAATACCTCATCAGCTGTTAATAAATGATTTGGTAAATCATTTATATATATAAGAAATAGTAAGGGTCCTAAGACTGAGCCTTGTGGTACTCCGTGGTCAACTTTCTGATACTCTGAAAAATATTCTTTACCGTCATGACATACTTTTACTCTCTGGTACCTGTTGGAGAGATATGATTTAAACCAATCATATGCTTTGCCACGAATACCATATCTGTACAATTTTATTAATAAGAGGTCATGTCTAATAAGATCAAAGGCCTTGGACAGGTCTAAGAATAACCCACTGTTTATTTCACCCTTATCCACTGCATTGAGAACAGTATTCAGAAAATTGTAAATGGCTGTTTCTGTGGACCTATTTTTCCTAAACCCATGTTGTGAATTGCTTAGTATTTTGTTTCTAGTGAGAAAATCAGTGAGCCTTTCATACATTACTCTTTCAATTATTTTTGAAAAGCCAGGCAGTATAGACACAGGTCTGTAGTTCTTTATGTTAAATTTGTCATCCTTTTTGTAAAGTGGTGTTACTGTTGAATACTTTAGTTCTGTTGGGAATATTCCTGCACTAAATGAATCATTAATAATATCTGTAAGGTGGGAAACAATGGATCCTGAGCTGTGTTTAATGATTTTATCTGGGATCCCATCAATACTGCAGGACATTTTATTTTTTAATTTAGAAATAGCATTTCCTACTTCTGTTATAGTAACTGGATATAGAAACATAGTTTTTTCATTCATGGGGACATTTATATTACCATTTCTACTGCACATCTCATTGGTGAAATTTTTTGCTATATTTGTGTAGTGTTTACTGAAAATATCTGCAATCTTTTTTGGGTCCTGAATAATTTTTCCTTCACTTTTTATAACATATGAATTAGTTTTTGCTTTAAAATTGCCTGTGCTTTTATTTATAATTTTCCAAATGGATTTAATTTTATTTGAGCTCTTGGAAATATATGTATCATTTGTCTGCTTTTTTGCTGCTAATATTACTTTTTTGAAAATTTTTCTATAGCATTTTACATGTGACTTTAAATTTTTATTTTGTTTGGCTAATTTGTTTAAAATTCTAAGATTTTCTGCAGAATTTTTAATGCCCTGGGTTATCCACGTGATTGGATTGCTTGTAATTCTAACTCTTTTTAATGGGAATGCAACTTCAAAACAATACTTATAATTAGACATAAAACAATTGAACTTATCATCTATACTATTATGCATTCCTTCCCCCCACTTCATATTTTGAAGCATGTAGTTGAAAGTCACAATATTATCATCATTAAAGGACCTCCTCTGCACATACTTTTCACCAGTCCTGCAAGAGTTGGTGAATATGTTCTTTACAGATAATTTAATAGCCAGATGATCAGAGAAACCCATATCTATTGTTGTGATGTTATAGTTACATATTTCCTTGTTGATAAATATTTGGTCAATTGCAGACTCACTCCCGTTGCCATACCTAGTGGCATCATACACAGTTGTATACATATTATAAGACATAAGCAAATTTATTAGCAGTTGCTTTCTAACACAATTACCATTAAAATCAATATTAAAGTCCCCAACTAATACTATATGGTTTGTTTGATTTTTTAGTTCACTTAGAAGATCTTCCATGTTTTCTAAGAACACTGTAAAGTTGCCAGATGGTGATCGATATATACACACAATAGTAATTTTACATTCTATAAGTACACATGCAGAGTATTCAAAATCTTTTTCAAGACATTTGGCACTTTTCAGTCTTATTTCCTTTGACTTCAAATTAGGTTTAACATATATACATGTCCCACCACACTTGTAGGTTTCTCTGCAGAAACTACTTACCAATTCAAAATTTGGAATGTGAGCTGAACTTGTTTGAAATTCTTGCAACCAGTGCTCACTTAGACACAAAACTGATACATCATTCAAACTGTTATTTAACAACACTTCATATTCACTTAGTTTATTACTTAGACCTTGCACATTTTGATACAGAACTGTAACTGGTTCATTTGACCCTATTTTATATGTGCTCCTGTCACTATGCTGAATATTGCAGGTCGATTCTATGGGTGAATTGTTTTGGACTGTGGCCACCAAAAATCCTCACCTCTTGGTGGTGGATGTCTCTTTTGGGCTGGTTGTTTTCTTCTAAAAAGATCCATTTCACTTTCAGTAGCACTTACAGGATTTTTGGTAGACAGTTCTTTAGGGTTAGTATTTTGAGTAGTGCATACCTGATTGGATGTTGCTTCAACCACTGTTGTTGTAACACATAACTCTGTAGTGTCCAGGACAGAATTCTTGTGTTCTACATACACAATTGGTAGATCTTTCACTTCAAATTGAATGTGACTTGCATTTTCGTTTTTTGTTTTAATATAATGCAAAATCTGTTTAGCTAATGCTACTTTCCCTTTGTAGTTTCGGTGCATGCCATGTCTTGTAAATTCGTCTCTGGGACAGTCCACTTTCAAATATTTGACATTTGTAAATGCTTTGCAGATTTTTTCGTATTTCCGATTTGTAGCCTCAATTTCTTTGTTTACACATGAGGCTGGTATCAAGTCATGTCTGTGGGGAATGCTGACTACATACACATTTATATTGTTCATTTCTCTTAACGTTTCTTGTTGCTGCTTTCGCTTCATATAAGTTCATGATCTTTCAAAAATTTCTTCTTAATCTTCAAATACCCTACACTACCATCTACATTTAAACTATTTCAATTAAACTTACCTACCAGCTTTCTGATATTGCATGGAGTGGCAAATATAGAAAACCAATCTTATGCAAAGTAGCACATGCTGATGGTGAATAAACATACAGAGTAGCTGCCAGTAATAATGTATTCCCACTGTACATATGACCTGCTTTCATTTTTAGATAGAAACTGAATTTGTTCAATTATCATTTGAAGTTGTGAATATCTTTCACCTGTAAAATTATCCTGTAGAAAATTCACTATATTTTTAACAACTACTTGTTTAAGGGGTCTTCTTTAGACACTATTGACTCAACATATTTAATCATACTGTCAAACACATGTTTGGACTTTACTGCTATGTATTCATTGGGCACTTTATAGTGGAGAATTTTGTAGCTTTGCACAGAAACAAACACACTTAAATCTGTCTTAACAGTTACAGAAGCAAGAATGTTTGTTATTTCGTTACTAACATCAATAAAATACAACACTACCTTTTGTTCACACTGACTACAGAACCACTGTTTCTTGTTTAGCACCTGAAAAATATTTACAGTACATGTGTCTCCCAAATTGATAATGACACTGTGCTCTTCATATTTCCTGTAGTCTTCTAAGCTTCTTGCCACAGCTTTTTGAAAATTGTCACTTTCTGCATCACATCATCTTCTGCATATGAATCCAGCTAATGTCAAGTATCCTGGCGAATTTGGAAAAATTGATGGCACTGCATATGGTTTCAGCTTTGGATAACTCCTTACAAATGTTTTTATTTCTCCATCTACTGCAAACTGTTCTGTTTTGAGTATGCAGTCTTCACTAAAATGTTTCATGCATATTACACGCTTCTTTAACTTTCAGAAGTCTGTAGGAATTTTTCTAAGCCACTTTTTCTTTAGTTCTTCATCGCTGTCTAAAGAAAATTTGCTGAGTTTTTCGTTTTGAGACATAATTAATTCTACAGCAGACCATACTACACCTTGGCATTTTTAGTACCTGAAAAAAAAAGACATTCAATATAGCTATTACAATGTAAATATACACACATTTCCAAAAGTATTTGTACATATTTAGTTACTTTATCAAATAACTTTCAACATAACTTCGCAAACAACACATGATATTTCAAATGAAAATTCGTTAAGAAATCGTAATAGCTTATTATATTAATATTTAAGAAATACTTACTGTAAATAGAACTGCAACTATAGGAACTTCACTTTAGTAGCTGAAGATGAAAATAACTGGTAATCCACTGGTCGACGAGAAGTCAAATACTCTCAGAAACACGTTTGCAAACGAACTTTCAGGCTCACAACACACCAGCATGGCAGACCATAGATCTACTTTGCTGACGTCACAAACAAAATGGCTTCAAGCACGCAGGCCTGTATATTTAGTTGGCCGTGGAATGCGCTTATCTGACGCGCAGGTCTGACAGTGTCTAGCATGGAAGAAGGAATATATGGAGACGAGATAACGCGAAATCCGTGAAACCTCGTGAAAAAACTGCGCTTGCGCGGTGGACATCGTAGGAGTACAAAAACATTGGGTTGGTTGCACTGTGTCAGCTGCTGAGAATAGTTCATTTTCTAATATTCTAAAGTTTTCTATAATGCCAAGTTGTGGTGCATATGGTTGCACAAACAGACGAGATAGGAAAAAACCTGGAATAGCGTTTCATAAGTAAGTCACATTGTAATTATCGTTCTTGAAGTATCTGACAGGCAACCGCAACATTAGTGCCATTCGCTATAAATTTATTCATTGCTCTCAATAGGATCATATTATTCTCAAATTTTTGTTGGTGTAGTGTAGACAATTAGCATATGTTACTATTTTGCACCTGAAAAGCTAGCCTTATTGTAGACAAATGTTGGAAATTTAATTTAAACGTGCCATGTTTACATCGCGACACAGTGAATATGGTATTCTGCATGCATTACTCACGTTTAAGTTTACACTGAAATTGCACGATGAAATTAATCGTGATAATTTGTGCTGTGTGAACTACTGAACGTGATGA
The DNA here is from genome assembly GCA_031002005.1 of Vandiemenella viatica. Lineage (NCBI taxonomy): Eukaryota > Metazoa > Arthropoda > Insecta > Orthoptera > Morabidae > Vandiemenella > Vandiemenella viatica. The sequence continues at coordinate 210,064,329 of CM061920.1, forward strand.
AATAAACTTTGTTGACGGAAATGTAGTTTGCGATGCATTTCTTGTGTGTAGATGTGTCTACATAGTTTGGTTTTGTAGCGGCAATATTAATGGAAATGTTGGCAGGTTGAAATGCGGTGTATACCTGAAGAGAACAAACAATTTATTTATTATTAGCTGTTAGCTTCTGATTTTTGAATGTACTGATTTTTCTAGCAAAATTATATAGTCCATTACCAGTACAATATCTTCTAAGTAAGCTCAGAAACTATGAGGTTTTATGAAGTATTAATTTTTTTTTAAATCTCTAAACATTGACTTATGCTTTTTTAAATTTCAGATATGACTTGTTTCTGTTTGTAAATATGTCGACAAGTATATTTCTAGATTTTGAAATCTTCCTTGTCAATTACTGAAATAGAATGTGAAAATATAACCTATTTGAACATCAACTAAAATTTAAGGACTGTAGAAATAAACAGTTTGTTATTCAAGTTAAAAAGAATTACCTGCTCATTAAATTACGTCCGAATTCATCATCAAATAGGGTTATGGCGATAGTTTTTTCTGGCCCAGGCCGCATTTCAACCTAACCACGTCAATTTTAAGGTACAATATCTCGAGAACTAAGCGAGATATCAAAAAATTTTATTCTTTACTTTCAGTTTCCCTCATCGAGTTACATAAGAATTCGCCATCAAATTGCGGCGCCACGGTTATTGTTGAATCCCCTCATAACCTAACAACCTCACTTTTGAGACAGTATATCTCGTGAACTAAGCGAGATATCGAAAAATATTATTCTTTATTTTCGATTTGTATCGTCGTGTTACATAAGAATCTATCACCAAATTTGACTTTGGGGACACGTTTCGTCTGAATTTCAACCAGAAACTCCACTCTTTTGAGACAGTATATCTCGAGAACTAAGCACGATATCAAAAAATTTTATTCTTCATTTTTGATGTGTCTCGTCGAGTTACATAATAATCCATCATCAAATTGCGGTGCCACGGTTGTCTTATGATTCCCTTGAGGTTTTTGTGCATATTTCCGTGTTTCTGTGGTCAAGCAATATGGCGGCCTCCCCTTCCCACTTGTCTCCACCCGGTTTCACTCCAGTATGTGGCGAAGGTACCTTGCGTCGTCTCCATATATTCCTTCCTCCATGGTGTCTAGCGCAGTGTTTCCCAACATTTTTTTTGCCCCCCATACATAATTTTTAATAAAAAAATTATTTGTTATTAAAGAAACTCATATAGGATTTTTTTTTAAAGAAAACACTTTAATACCTAATAATTATTTACAGCACTGTTTTAAGAATTTGCTTTTTTGCTATTTTTTGTACCTATATCTAGCATTGCATTTAAATAACCCGAAGAGAAACCGGTAAAGTCGTATCAATTTCTAAATTGCCCCCCTAAAAAAACCAAATTGCCCCCCTAAAAAAACCAAATTGCCCCCCTGTGGGGCGTGGGCCCCACGTTGGGAAACACTGGTCTAGCGTTTACACGTGCATTGTAGGTTTGATGCGTCAATACTCGTGTTGTTTTTTTTTTTTTTTTTTTTTTTTTTTTTGTCTGAAGTTCTTGGTGATTTCATGAAGATTGTATTAACATATACGAATATAAAACATGAAAATGTCATCACGAGATAATGTAGAAGAATTTCTAGAATACTGCGAAAGTTTTCAGTTTGTAGAAAGTTAATTGGCAAAGGCTGGACGTTCCTGCTTATTTCTAAGTTTTTCCATGGTAACTTAAAGCAGTTATATTTCAGAGAAAATGTTATTTAATACATTAACAACACGCAGAAGAACTTCAATTGTATTGTCTCTGCTGTTTAATCACGCTAAGGTTCGACGATGTTGGCACCATAACCTTTCTTCCACGAGGTCTAAACCATTAGTTTAAACCTACTCCTGTTGTTAGGTTAAAAAGCGGCCGGGACCATGGAGGAAGGAAGGTAGAGGAGACGAAATAACGCTAAATCTGTGTAACCTTATACAGGACTAGTCAAAATGAGTGCAGCGGTTTCACGATTTTTCTTTCGGCTGTCCTATTATAGGTACGATGATGGAGTTTACTGTTATGAGATAAGTGGCTCTCCAAGTTTCGATTCCACTAAATGCAAACTTTCCGCGGTGGCCGTTAGAGCGCCAGAGAGCAAGATGGCTGAAAGTGAGAAAGCGTATGTCGTTCTCGAATTTAATTCGACTCAGTTTGTGGTAACTGTTCAGCGACACTTTAGAACAAAGTTCGGCTAGAATCCCCCGCATGTTAACACCATTCGGCATTGGTATCAACAGTTTAAAGCCACGGGATGCCTTTGTAAAGGTAAAACAACGGGTTGCCATCTTGTGTCTGAAGAAACCATGGAATGTGTGCGCGCCAGTTACCTTCGTAGCTCACAGAAGTCTACTCCTCGAGCGAGCAGGGAATTAGGTATTCCACAGAAGACCGTTCGGAGAATCCTATGGAAATGACTGTGTATGATGCCTTACAGGTTACAGTTGCTACAAGCACTGTCGCACAACGATGAAGTGCGTCGTTTTCAATTTTGTGCCCAGTGTCCAAGGGCACAGAAAAACTTGTGTTTAGTGATATGGCTACTTTTCATGTTAGTGGAAAAGTGAACAGACACCATTTGCGCATTTGGGAGACCTGAAACCCCAATTCTAATGTGCAGCACGTTCGTGACTCCCCCAAAGTGAACGTGTTTTGCGCGATCTCTTTAATGAGGTGACGGTCACAGGGAAAGTCTTATCTGCAAATGTTGCAGAATTGGCTCATACCACTTCTGGAAGCTGACAGTGAAGATTTCATTTTCCAACAGGACGGTGCTCCACCCCATTTTTCTCTAGTTGTCCGTAATTTCCTAAACACCAGGTTTCCAAACAGATGGATCGGTCGTGTTGGGGATGCTGATCGTCAGCTGGTGTCATGGCCTCGTTCTCCTGACCTAACCCCCTGCGACTTCTTTGTTTGGGGTTTCGTAAAAGACACAGTGTTCGTGCCACCAGTACCAGTTGATTTGCCAGACCTGCGGGTTCGCATCACCAATGCATTTTCTCTCATTGACAGAGACATGCTGTATCGGGAATGGGAAGAACTCGATTATAGACTTGATGTTTGCAAAGTCACTAAAGGTGCACATATTGAGCATCTGTAGACATTCAAAAAAATCTTCACAGTTTATTTATATATCTGTGTAATCTTGGAAATATATGTCAAATAATAAATCTCTAGTAATATCCTGAAATCGCTGCAATCATTTTGACTAGCTCTTTATAAAAACTCGTCTCCTACTGCGCATGCACGGCGGCCATAGGAATAACCCCAAAACATTGGGCTGTTTGCACTGTGTCTGCTGCTGAGAATATTTCATTTTCTAATATTCCAAAGTTTTCTGTAATACCAAGTTGTGTTGCATACTGTTACACAAACAGACAAGACAGGAAAAAACCTGGAATAACGTTTCATAATTAAGTCAAATTGTAATTATTGTTCTTGAAGTGTCTGATAGGTAATTGCAACATTAGGGCCTATCGTTATAAATATATTCATTGCTCTCAACAGGATGTCGTTCTCAAATATTTGTTGGTGTAGTGTAGACAATCAGCATATGTTACTACCTTGCACATAAAAGGCTAGCCTTATTGTAAACAAGTGTTGGAAGTCTAATTTAAGCAGGTCAAGTTTACATCGCTATACAATGAATATGGTATTCTGCATACTTTAGTCCAGTTCAGTTTACACTGAAAGTGTACGATGAAATTAATTGTGATAATTTGTGTTGTGCGAACTATGAAACGTGATGAAGCAACTATTGTTGTTACACGAAATTTAGTTCGCGATGCATTTCATGTGTTTGGGTGTGTCTACATAGTTTGATTTTGTAGCGATAATATTAATGGAAATGTGGGTAGGTTTAAATGCAGCCTGTACCAGAAGGGGCAAACAATTTATTTTTAGTTGTTAGTAATTTCATTAGCACCATGTTACACAATATCTATCGCAATGTATACTACTTCGATTTAAGCTTCTGACTTTCGGAGACAGCATATCTCGAGAACTAAACGCGATATCGAACATTTTTGTTGTTTACTTTCAATTTCTCTCGTTGTGTTACATAGGAATCTATTATCAAATTTGACTTTGGAGATATTTTTCTTCTGAATTTCAACCTAATACATCTCACTTTTGAGATAGTATATCTAGAGAACTAAGCGAGATTTCGAAAAATTTTATACTTTTTTTTTTCGATTTGTCTCGTCGTATACATAAGAATCTAACGCCAAATTTGACCTTGGGGAAATGTTTCTTCTGAATTTCAACCCAAAATACCTCATTTTTGAAACAGTATATCTCGAGAACTAAGCAGGATATACGAGGCATGTTTTTTAAGTAAGTGCCGTTTTTAAATTTAAAAAAGACGTGCAAATATATCTCAATAATTTTATTTTTACATGAAAGCCTGTATCTTACTCTACTTTTCTACATAATTCCCTTCAATATTGAGGCACTTGTCATAACGTAGAACCAGTTTTTGAAGACCCTCCTCATAGAAGTCTGCCGCCTGACTTGTTAACCACTGCATCACAACTGTTTTGACTTCGTTATCGTCTTCAAGACGCTGACCGCTCAGGTGTTTCTTCAAGTGCAGAACAGATGGTAGTCACTGGGCGCCAGATCAGGGCTGTTCAGAGGATGATCTAGAGTTTCCCATCGAAAAGATGTGATGAGGTCTTTGGTCTGATTAGCCACATGTGGACGTGCATTGTCATGAAGCAAAACGATGCCCTTGCTCAACTTGCCACGTCTTTTATTCTGGATTGAACGGCGCAGATTGTTCAATGTCTCACAATAAGCTGCTGCATTGATTTTCTCATTACGAGGCAGAAATTCCACAAGCAATACTCCTTTTCTGTCCCGAAAAACTGTGCACACGATTTTCCGGGCAGAAATCGTTTGCTTGAACTTCACTTTTTTGGGTGAATCTGAATGCCGCCATTCCATGGACTTTTGATTTGATTCAGGTGTGACGTAGGCCACCCATGTCTCATCGCCCGTAACAGTTTGGCTTAAGAAATCATCAACATCGTTGTGGTACCGCTCAAGGAAAGTCAATGCACTGCCTAAACGTTTGGTTTTGTGCACATCCGTTAACATTTTCGGTACCCAACGTGAGCACAATTTTTGGTAATTCAAGTGCTCGGTCAAAATACCATACAAAACACTAGGAGAAACATTAGGAAAGTCATCACACAAGGAGGAAATCGTAAAGCGTCTGTTTTCTCTCACCTTATTGTCCACTTTCTGCACCAAACTTTTATTAACGACCGAAGGACGCCCACTCCGTTGTTCATCATGCACATTTGTGCGCCCATCTTTAAATGCACTCACCCACTTTCTCACCATTCCATCACTCGTAATGTTTTGTCCGTAAACTGCACAGATCTCACGATGAATATCGACCGGTTTTAAGCCTTTGGCACAAAGAAATCTTATAACAGCCCGTACTTCACAGTCGGCGGGACTCACGATTATCGGAGTCATCTTAAAAACTCAGTGAACAACGTAAACAAGGAAGAATTAGACTGTAATGGCGTCAGTATTTAGGCAAGAGATGCAGGTACCCAGTGCGCATGCGCGGAACGCCGACCGTAGCGCTGCAGCCACGGTGTGACAAAAAGATACTTACTTAAAAATATGCCTCGTATATATATAAAAAAAATATTCTTCATTTTTGGTCTGTCTCGTCGAGTTACACAATAATCCATCATCAAATTGCGGTGCCATGGTTGTAGTAAGATTCCCCTGAGGTTTTTGTGCCTGTTCCCCATGTTTTTATGGCCGACCAATATGGCGACCTCCCCACCCCACTTCTCTCTACCCGGCTTCACTCCAGTGGGTGGTGTAGGTCCCTTGCGTCGTCTCCATATGTTCCTTCCTCCATGGCCAGGACCAGAAGAAGAAAAAAATATCGTTAGAAGAAAGTGAGATCTGGCTAACACCATAGCACCAATTATCATTCATATGACAAATTAGAAGAATTGTATGAAAAACAGATTTCTTCACTAAAAAATTCTTAGAATACAGGAAATATTCAGCAAAGAACTGGGAAATATATACATACAAGAACAGACTGGTTCTCCAAAAGAAGTGAAAAGTTTGATGTTTAAACATTTGCCAGATATCAGGAAGAACCAATAGAAATTCTAATTTCGTCAAATGCAGACTAAAACGAATAAGCCGGAATCTTAAGTTTTTAAGTGAAGCTTGCAGTCTACTAACGGAATCAGTATAAATTTCTAGGCATATTTTGTATATAGTTTAACAGAAACGATGTAAAAACACAAACTGAAAATTCCAGATCTTGTGGGATGAACATTTTTTTTTGACCTACCTACTATAAAAATAATCAAACTATCCAATCAAAATATCTCTCAAAAGTAATATTTGTCCGTATTGATACTTACTTTGAAGAAATATTTTTATATTTTGATTCTACAGTTCTCACGGTACCGAAAAAAAAGTATACAGCAGCTATTACTCTGTTTCTCGGATTTCATTTAGGAACATGTTACTCGCACTTCTAATTACAAGTCTCCAAAGATAAGAACGATGTGAAAACTGGGTTACGCCAGATTGGAGCGTCTTTTATGACCCTGTCAGCTGATTGATAAGAGCAGACATGGTAAACTTCTACTGGAGCCTTGGATAAGGGTCGATGATAGGAGATCGACCATGGTTCTGATATAAAAATTCGTCGCAGGTCCCTACTGCAACACCTGACAGGCTCAGTACATTCAGATATTAAGATTGGAATGGCGGTTAAATTACTGTAAACGGCAGTTGCATATTTACACATTTATTTACATTAGCAATGAGTGATGACATATGTGAATATCTATGAGGGTCGTTCAATAAGTAATGCAACACATTTTTTTTCTCGGCCAATTTTGGTTGAAAAAAACCGGAAATTTTTTGTGGAACATTTTAAGACACTCCCGCTTCGTCTCGTATAGTTTCATTGACTTCCGACAGGTGACAGCGCTATACGGAGCTGTTAAAATGGCGTCTCTAACGGATGTGCCTTCCAAACAACGGGTAGTGATTGAGTTTCTTTTGGCGGAAAACCAGCGCATCTCAGATATTTATAGGCACTTTCAGAATGTCTACGGTGATGTGGCAGTGGAAATAAGCACGGTGAGTCGTTGGGCAAAGCGTGTGTCATCATCGCCGCAAGGTATAGCAGCACTGTCTGATCTCCCGCGTGCTGGCCGGCCGTGCACAGCTGTGACTTCTGCAATGTCGGAGCGTGCGAAGACTCTCATTCAAGACGATCGACGGATCACCATCAAACAATTCAGTGCTCAACTTGATATCTCTGTTTGTAGTGCTGTCACAATTGTTCACCAGTTGGGGTATTCAAAGGTTTGTTCCCGCTGGGTCCCTCGATGTCTAACTGAAGAGCATAAAACACAAAGGAGAACCATCTTTTCGGAACTGCTTGCTCGTCATGAGGCTGAGGGTGAGAATTTCTTTTCAAACATTGTTACAGGCGATGAAACATGGGTTCATCACTTCGAACCCGAAACAAAACGGCAATCAATGGAGTGGCGCCACAGCCACTCCCCTACCAAGAAAAAGTTTAAAGTCATACCCTCAGCCGGTAAAGTCATGGCTACAGTCTTCTGGGACGCTGAAGGGGTTATTCGGGTCGATATTCTTTCCCATGGTCAAACTATCAACTCTGAAGTGTATGTGCTACTCTTCGAAAATTGAATAAACGGCTCCAGCGTTTTTGTAGGCACAGAAATCAGAATAAACTTCTCCTTCTTCACAATAACGCTAGACCTCACACAAGTCTTCGCACCCGAGAGGAGCTCACAAAACTTCAGTGCACTGTTCTTCCTCATCCACCCTACAGCCTCGATCTCGCACCGTCGGAGTTCCATATATTTGGCTTAATGAAGGACGCAGACCGTGGGACGCACTACGCGGATGATGAAGAAGTTATTGATGCAGTACGATATTGGCTCCGGCATCGACCAGTGGAATGGTATCGCGCAGGCATACAGACCATCATTTCAAGGTGGCGTAGCATTGAATGGAGATTATGCTGAAAAATAGTGTTGTGTAACTAAAATATTGGGAAATAACGTGGTTTATTTGAATGCTGAATAAAATAACCCCTGTTTCAGAAAAAAATGTGTTGTATTACTTATTGAACGACCCTCGTAGCCTACATTGTTTAATTGGATTTGTAACAAAACATTAGAGATAGGGCCAAGGACTAGGCGAGCATGTAACTGATGGGCGCCTCGCAGCCCAAAGTAACTAGAATATTGATAATATCTCTACAAGAATATGCCCATATGAATATGACCAAATGGTTGACCTTCTAACTGTACACACCCAGCTATCGCAATAGAGCCCACCTTTGTGTTAGACGACTGGCAGCATCTTCTTGTCTGCGACAGCCGCCCCGTCGGCGTGGCGCCGGTGACGACGCCCCCGGCGTCGATGTGGTACGTTGAAAGGCTTTCGCAGCGAGCCCGCCAGACCCGTGCTCTCAGGGTTTAAATAGATACTTCCCCTTCCTATTAACACTGTGTGGAGAGGGCAGTACTCCTCGCTAACCTGCTGTGTGAAGTCATTTTACCAACTTGCAGTAGTTACTGGCGCTTGGCAACTGGCTACTTAAGACTTGCTGATTGGCGTGCTACTTCTCTGGTCATAGCTCCTATTGCTTAGCTATTTCATGCTCGCCCGCCCTGGATACTAACATGAAAAATATGAGGTTTTTAGGAAAGGACCTAGATCACTACACATCTACAAATTTTTCCAACCCGGCATTTAAGCCTGGCACACACACACTCATGCTTGTCGATCGTTTTGCTTGTACAGCCTCAAATAGTGATGGCGATCTAAGATCGATTAATCGAAGAATCGATCTTTTAGACCAAAAAATCGATTTTTTTAAATTGATTTATAGTATTGAATCGATCCAGTGAATCGATACTTCACCCGTAAAAATCGAATGCGAAAAAGCACTTTCTACATGTAATGCACTTGCACATGAAGGTCAGGGTTTAAACGAAGAATTGAAACACTATTTATCGCAAGCACTTGTGCATCTGAAGTATGATCCTATACTTTACTCTCAAAAAATAAATCAAAATAAAATAAAAAATAATAATAAATAAAATAAAAATCAATTTATCATCAAGTTTACTCAACAGCCAAGAAGTATATCTGAATAGTGGGATTATCAGTACCTTTCGAGCGCCTTTTTTTACTGCCAGCAACATCGCAAGTGATGAGCGAAACTGGACAGATTGTTGTTCCTAAAAAGCATCGACATTAAGCACTGGGAACTGTAAACTATATCATTTCAAAACTATTTTGTCACCAACAGATTTGCGAAATAAATTGATTTAGTTGTAAAAAAAACTTTAATTAGTTTAAAAATGATAAAAGATCGATTATTATGGTGTCCTTTTTGCTTTCCATGATTGGAATTATATTGAAAATACTAATACGAAAACCAAATCGAAAAAAATATCGATTTTTTGTGAATCAATTTATAAAATTTCGAATCGAATCGATTCAAGAATCGATCTTTTTCGGAAAGAATTCCTAGTCTCAAGTTGTAATGCAAGACGAAGTGTGTGGGGTGGCAAGTCGATCGACTTAATTGTTGTGTTCCGTCAATTGTTTGGCTTGAAGTCATGAAGAGTGCTCTTGTTTTCCGTGCGCGTTCCTACTTGCCATGCGTGCGTACTTCAGTCTTGCATTAAGGCTGGTAGTTCACTGCAAGCGTATTTGAGCGACTATAGCAGACTTTGTATCGGGCGATAGGGAGCGACTGAAGCCGTCACTATAGCCGATTTTTGAGTCGGGCAACAAGGATTGTTGCAGCTGTTCTCGTCGCTAACAGGTGTGCCATTGTTTTGATGCGAATATTTTAAGAGTTTCAAAATTTCGTGAAATGAATGCAGAAAACGTACTTTTTGGAAAGTTCCTGCCCGACGACGAATCTTAGAAATAGTTCGTATTGAGTCAATTCAATGTTAGCAAAACGGAATTCATTAGAATTGCACCACCTACATGATGATTTGGAGAAAGATCTGCAGAAATTTCACGATTGTTATAGATTAAGCCCGGAGACATTTCAGTACATTTTGAATGCTATAAAGCCTTCACTTGACAAAGAGTCTAATTTCAAAGAGACAAACTCGTGCCGTTGTAGTGACCACAGGCCACTGTAACAGTTTTCGAAACAATTATACAACGGCTGATTGCGAGCAGCGGGCATACGAAACCGCCGAGTTGCCAGGCATCGCACTCTATGGGCGCTACCTCACTGGGACGCCATGGCAGCGTGGCCAGCAGTTTAGTTCTGGCTACCTCTGGCAACCGAGCGTCGCCAAACACAGTAGCCACAGAGTAGCCAAGCCAAGAATGTTGAGTGCCTAGTCAGCCAGTCATTTGCGAATTCAGGGATTGACATGGAAGAGATCGCTCTTATTTATTATGTGCGTCGCAGAAAGATTAAAAATATGAAAGAGAAGAAATTATGGATCCATCCTTTTATATCAGATCGAAGCCGAAGTGGTGTTTTATCCAAACTATCTGAAGATGTAAGGAAATAATTTTTTCGCACAATTCCATATTTGTCTGTCTCGTTGCGAGTCATCGTCAGGATCTGCAGAGGCTGCAAGCGGATCAGGTTCTCTTGTTCCAACAACCTTCTGCAGAAACAAGTTTTTTAAAATAAAGGTATTCACTTTTACGTGATCCACAACCAGACCCGAACTTCAAAGATTTTTGCCGGTTAAGTTCTCGAGTGAAACAACCTCATATAATTTTCCACCTTTTCAGCAAACCATCAGCTGAAAATAATAAATACGTTTAGTTTAGTCTTCCATACTTAGATCAGTTGTTAAATTAATGTGTTTAGTAATTTTTGCTTTTCTTCTAGGTAGCTTGCGTCAGGATGTACATTCATGGATCTTTATTACAACTACAGACTCGGTTATACAACAATTATCACAATAATTAGTGTGTGACATTATATGTCAACATCAAGAACAATTTATTGCTATGCCAAATACAGAGAATGATTGGGAACTTGCAAATGGATTTGAAAAAAACGCCAACTTCTCTCATTGCATTTGTGCCATTGAAGGCAAACATATGAGAGTTATTCAACCTATTCATACCGAATCATTATACTTTAATTATAAACATTGTTTTTCAATTGTTTTACTGTCCAGTGTGATGCTAATTACAACTTCACTTACATAGACGTTGGAGCGTACGGGAAAAGCAGTGATTCAGCTATTTTTAATCTCTAAATATTCCTCAGGCTAAGCCACTGGTTGAAAATGACGACAATATCCCATACATGATAGCAGGAGATGAAGCTTTTGGCTTACATGAAAACCTCATGAGACCGTATGGAGGACATAATCTCAATTACGAGAAACAAATATTCAATTACCGATTATCAAGAGCACGTCGCTACATCGAATGCACATTTGGTATATTAACCAACAAGTGGAGGATATTTCACTGGCCAATGAATGTACATATAGGACTATAAAAAAAGATTGTACAGGTATTCAGCATTTTGCACAATTTCGTACGTTCCAGAGATGGATTTTCTTACGAAGATACTCTGACGGTAACGGGATTTATACCCACTATATATCGGGATCGTGACAGAGGAAGAACGGCACTCACAGTTCGAGACAAACTAGCAGAATATTTTGTGACAGAAAACCCACTTCCACGGCAAGACAAGTGTATATAAATAAATAAAAGTTAATAAATTTACGCTTACCTAATTTTTGTTTTTTTTTTTTTTTTTTTTTCATTCGTTATTTCATCTTTTTCTTTGAATAAATTAACTATTACATCCCAACATTTAATTTTTAAATTACGATCTGAATAATCTTTTGATGCACTATCCCATAAACACGAACGGTTTTGAATTTCCACAATAAATCGTTCTGTATCAAAACTCATTTTTTATAATATAAATCACTGTTTTTACAAATAATACTGTGCGAAAACTGGTCGAGCGTCAAACTTGGCAGCTGGCTGGCCACTGAGTGAGTGAGGTGCCGCTTACGCCTGTATATTTTGTTGGCGACGTAACCAGCGCGCCAGGGTAGCCAGGTACGGCACAGGGAGACGTTTTTTGTGGCTACGCTTCCAATTCGGCGACGTGGCCAAACAGTCGCCAAGTGAGTTAGCTGCCATATATTTCAATAGTAACTACTTGGATGCGTCGCTGGCCACGTCGCCATGGCGTCCCGGTGAGGTAGCGCCCTAAGTAGAACGCTGAGACAGCAGACTCGCCCCACTAGCATGACCGCATCGAAGGAAGATGACGGCATTACGGAGTGATGTGATAGGCTCACAGAATCCCCTCCACATTAATCGAGATGGTGGGGGTTGGGGTAAAAACCCAGGAGCGAGGTCGAAATTAGAGCTCTCCGCCGCCGCTGCAGTCGCTGTCTTCCGACGCCGCCGCCGCCGCCGCCGTTTGCAGCAGCCGCCGCCGCCAGAGGTGTCGCAGGAACAGCCTCGGGGTAACCGGCCAGTAGCAGAGGAGCCGCTGCCGTCGACATCGTCAAAGCCGCGGAGCACAGACAGGTGGGAACACTCTGCTGATTGGTTGTGGGATGGTTAGATGCCTGGGGAGTCACGGGAAGCCATAGAGTCATACTTCCACGTTTATGCCCGCTCGCTTTCGCATTCAGCCCTAGTGCCTTTGAATATCACACGACAGCAAGTCACCTTATACGTCTTACTTCCGCCATAAATCAAGTTAGTGCACCTAAACCTGAAAGATACGTGTATATATGTTTATCAGTAATAAAGCTGTACATAAGGCACTGCAGGTGTTGATTTAATTGACCTGCTTCCTATAAACTGGGACTGGTTGTGTACGCTCGGTAATAATCCGACCACGCAATCCTTGCCTATTGGCTTGCTCTCGGGAGATACCTAGGAGAATATCTCTCCAGGTTACTACAGGATTTCTGGTGACAGGTGTGACGTTAGTCCCATGCCGTTTTGGAGAAGCGGTAGTTTCATTCAAAGCGAGAAATAAAATAAAACCAAGTCGAGTTCAGTACCGATCGGCCCGACGCCAGTATTCGGCGGTACGGCTGAATATAAATAGGAGGGCAGGAAAGCGAAGCGGAAAAAACAAACCACCCAACCAGCTCAGTATCGCAGTGTTTTCACAGGAGCAGAGGAGTGCCAGCCAGTGTCGCGGTTTTTAGCACAGCGGAGGCCGTTGGCGCAACGAAGTAGCAGTCTGGAGAGCAGCGTCAGCATCGAGCCAGCAGCGGTGGCCGACCCAGCTGGTGCCGTATCAGCAACCGTAAGTAAGAGCACGCAAAGCGAAGTCATGCCTACAACAAGAGGCATGAGTGAGACTGCCGAAGGGGGTGAAGCGAAAAAAGTCATTTGTGAGCTTGACAGAAGCATTAAAATTGATACCTCAGTCTTTTAGTGGGATAAAGAGTGCTTGGCGGAGTTCCCTCGATAATTGTGACACCGCGTTTGAGTTAGTACATGTAGATGATCATGATGTTTTACTCAAGTTTGTGAAAACGCGAATAAGTGGTGGGGCAAGAAATAAATTGTTGGTTCGGGAAAGTACAAAAAAATGGAAGGATGTAAGAGCTATTCTGGTCGAGAATTACAACCAAAGAGAACATTGGACCATTACGCAATTCGTCTCTTTTCTAGTAGTCAAGAAAGGGGGGAGTCGGTGGCTGCGTGGGCCAGCCGACTCGACGGTTTTGTTGCACGAGTTTAGAGAAGCGGCGAAAAACTCAATGCAGGAGAATGAAATAACGGGGGCGCTCAAGTTAATCTATACCTTGGGGAGGGGTGTATTTGTCCAGGGGCTGGCGGACGAACGAATCATTGCGGTGCTGAGAGCGATGAGGAGAGGATATGGGATTGCCCACAGCTGTCGAGATCGCGTTAGCGGAGGAGGCAGCAATATTATCAGCAAGAGAGAAGCGAGTGTATCGAGAGGTTGACGGAGGACGGAGTGGAGAGGCGAGACGAAGTATGAAGTGTGGAAGCTGTGATCGGGAAGGCCATGCAACGAGTGATTGCCAACGTTGCCAATTATGCATGAAGTCGGGGCACAACGCAAGAGAGTGGAGAAGCGTCGCCGAAAATACGGGAGGTCACTGCCGTGGGGAAGAAAAGTGATATGCAGAATAAACAAGAGAAGGAGAGAGAAAATTATTTAGCGGAAACTGCGTCAGTGGAGAGATAGACCAGAATGTCAAGCAGAGAATAATAGGGGAGGAAATTTAAAGGAGGAGATAAACGTTTGGGAAGCCGGGTTTATGTGGAAGATGTAATTTGTCGCGCCACAGAGGAGAATGCCGTTATTGTATGCAGTTGTGTGTCATAAATGCAAGAGACGGGGGCACGGAGAGAGAAACTGTGATGCTTATCCAGGGGTTGAACAGGGAAAGTCGCAGGACGATGAGTGTGACGGAGCGGTCGCGCCACGCTCAGAGAAGAGATGTGTATACTACAGACTGCAGTGATAAAAATGAATTTATAGAATTGCGCTGTGCGCAAAGGCAAACACAACCCTGTTAAGCTGCTCGTAGACAGTGGTGCTCAATTAAGCTTGATCCAGAGGGAGTGTTTAAAGAGACCACAGGACAGTAACTGTGAGGAGAAAATAGTGCTAAAAGGTATAGCCGGCGGAGCGATTCATACAGATGGCACAATTCTCCTAACCTTCAGACAAGAAGAAGAATTGGAAGTTGAAGACAAGTTGCAGGTTGTATCGGGAGAATAGACGTACTATATGATGCAATCCTTGGCAGAGATTTATTAAAAAAGTGGGAAGCTATAGTGGATTATGGACGAGGTGTGCTTCAGATTAAAGGAGTTTGACATTCGGATGAAGACGGAAGGAAGAAAGTGTGGCCGGGCAGCGTAAGGAGGACCAACCCAGCCGCCAAGTAGTGCGGGAGGCGCCACAGGAGATGGAAGGTGAATGTAAAGTTAGAAGAATCCATATAGGGCCACGGCAGGAAAAAGTGGTGCAGTTGTTGGTAGATCAAGGAGAACGAGCACAGAAGATAGTGGTGGTGCCGAAGCAGAAAATTACAAGAAGGGCTATGTGTGCCGGAAGCTTTAGTAACTGTTAATGAAGGATTGTGTGTAATCCCAGTACTGAATACCGCAGAGAAGGAAATAATCTTAACGAACCCATGTGTATATGCTGAAGAATATGTAGAGGAGCCGGAAATGAAAAGTGCGAACAATAGAGCCGCAGCAGAATCAGAAGAAGATGGAGCGGGTTTGACGTGTGATTGAGGGATTGAGAGTCGAACATTTGAATGAAGAGGAGAAAAGGGCCATAAGAGAGCTGTGTGCGGCTTATAGCGATGTGTTCCATCTGGAGGGGGGGAGCCACTGACCTACCACGAATACGGTGAAGCATGAAATTAAGCTTAAACCTGAGGCTATAGGGAAAGTTATTAACTCTCGGCAATATAGAATTCCTGAAAGTCAAAAGCAGGATTTACAGAGAGAGATAGAGCACCTATTGAAGGAAGATATCATAGCCCCAAGTACTAGCGGCTGGAATGCACCGCTTTTATTGATACCAAAGAAGAAGGATGCGGACGGTCGGCAAAAATGGAGAATAGTCATTGATTATAGAAAATTGAATGAGATTACGATAAATAGCGTATTCCCACTGCCCCTAATTTCGGAAATATTGGACCGACTAGGGAAAGCTCGTTATTTCTCTACGTTGGATCTAGCAAAGGGATACCACCAAATTTTGCTGGACGAGAAAGATCGATGTAAGACTGCTTTCAGTACACCCCATGGACACTGGGAGTTCAAGCGTTTAAGTATGGGATTAACTGATGGGCCTGCCACTTTTCAGCGTCTAATGTCTATTGTTTTGATGGGTCTGGAAGATAAGAAAGCGATGACGTATTTAGATGACGTCATCGTATTTAGTGCAACGCTGGAGGAACATATCGACCGGCTTGCGGAGGTCTTTGAAAGGCTCAGAATGCACAATTTAAAGTTGCAAATGGCAAAATGTGAATTCTTACGTTCGGAAGTCACGTATTAGGGCATCGACTAACGGATCAGGGCGTAATGCCGGACCCGAATAAAGTGGCTGCTTGTTCAAAAATTTTCCAAAAACCTACGACGGTGAAGCAACTATGAGGATTTCTGGGATTGGCCCGGCTATTATCCGTCGATTTATCCGGCAACTTCAGCCATATAGCCAAGCCGATATGCAACAAACTACTCCAGAAGGGGAGATAGCATTTCAGTGGGGAGAAGAGCAAGAAGAAGCATTTTGCACCCTGAAGAATGTACTAGTAATCCACCTGTGTTAAAATATCCAGACTAGCGGGGGAAGAGAGTTTATAATCACTGCAGATGCAAAGTAAATTACGCACTTGGAGCAGTTTTGAGCCAGGGACCACTGAGGGCGGATGCACCTGTAGCTATATTCCTCTCGGACACGTTAGCAAGGCGTAACAGTCATTATACCACTGTTATTGAAGCGTGAGCTATTTGCGATAGTGTGGTCAGTGAAGCAGTTTCGAGCGTATGATATTTGGAAGAAAATTTACAATAATGACGGACCATAAAGCCGCTGAAATATCTGTTCTCGGTAAAAAGACCCGTCTTCACGGCTGATGAAGTTTCGCCTGAAATTACAGAATATCATACACTATCCAGTACCGTGCAGGGAAGCAGAATCAAGTAGTGGATGCCTTGTCACGATCAGACACACCAGGAGGTACCGAACGCTAACGCCGAGGCCGGCGCACAGAGCGTAGTAGCCGAGCCTAGCGCCCCGGCAGGCCGCGCGGCAAGTAGTGGAACCACAGCGGAGCGAAGGACAGAGGCGACCCGCGCCGCCCGCTTACGGAGAAAGAGAAGCAAGAAATCCTACGGGAGTCCCATGATACTCGTATTGGCGGCCACGAGGGTGTCTCTCGTACATATAACCAGATTGAAAGAGCGTGTGGTGGTGGCCGAAGATGAGAGCAGACATCGCGCGCTATATAAAAAATGCAAAAAGTGCCAACTCAATAAATTGACCCAGCCGAAAACCAGGATGCCAATGAAAATTACCGGACTACACCCACGCATATTTTCGAGAGATGCGATATGGATATCGTAGGACCTCTCAAGGTCAGTTCCCAGGGGAACAAATATATCCTGACATTCCAGGATGCATTGACGAAGTATTTAATAGCGGTTCCGATCCAGCGTCAGGATGCCGAAAGTGTAAGCAAGGCGTTAGTCGAGGAGGTGATCCTTCGATACGGGATACCAAGCCGTCTTGTCTCGGACAACGCGGCCAATTTTACGAGCGAGGTGTTGAGACAGGTTTGCCAATTGTTGAACGTCAAGAAGGTGTTTACAGGCCAGAATCTAATGGCGCTCTTGAAAGGACGCACAGGACGTTGGCGGAGTACTTACGTCACTTCACGGACCAGACTCAGGAAAATTGGGATGAGCTCTTGCGTTTCGCCGTGTTTGTTTTCACACGACGCCGCATTCGGCGACTCGCTATGAGCCTCACTTATTATTCTATGGAAGACCAGCCAACATACCTGGGGTGCTTCAGCGAAAACCAGATTATCCTAGGTACGACTACGATAGTTATGTTGCAAGCTTAAAGCGTCGGATGCAGTTTCTTCACGAGGAAGCGAGGAAGTTCACGCATGCTCGGAAGGAAAAGAACAAGGTGATGGATGATCGAACGGAAAACCCGAAGGACTTTAAACCGGGAGATCGAGTGCTATTAACCGATCCAGCGCTGCGGAGAGAAAGGTCGAAAAAATTATCACCGCCGTTTAGAGGCCCGTACGTTGTTGAGAGTTCCCGTCCTCCGAATGTGACGTTACGAGGGCGAGGATACAAGCTGACGACAGTGCATGCAAACAGGCTGAAGATGTTCTACTAAGCGCGCAAGGGGGGCGCTGAGTCAAGGAAGGCCGAAAGGAGGCAACAACAGCCGTCAGCAAGGCAGCTACGCGCCCTTGACGCAGCATAAACATCGCAGCAGTAAGCACGCATGGTGTGCACTAGGTTCTCAAGGTTACTAGAGGTCGTAGTTAGTCGAGATAGAAGCAGCGGGGAACGCGTAGGCTAATTTCTTTTTGTAATTTGTAAATAATAAGGGGTAATAATTTCGGGAATCACAGTGACGGTGCGTTAATTTTACTTGCAGATGACGCTACGAGCGTTTGTGTGCCTATTCGTCGTAGGAGTCGCCCAGGGAGTCAGTTATGAAGAACCAGTATGCTCAGATCAACCGGGATCAATTAGATTGCAAGCAAATTACCGTAAAAACATGGCTTTGCAAACAGACCTTTGTGCTCATGTCTACACACACCCATGGTACATGCGAATCACAGCTGTTACAGACGGTGGAGGAACTTCCCAAGTCATGTCGTCGGCAAGTAGTAAAACTAACGTCTACTGTGTGGACACAACTAAATAGCCGTGAATGGCTCTACATTAGCCCTTACTCGGAAAGTCTCACTATTCTCTGTGGACAGGAAAAGGCAATTGACATCGTGCTCTCGGGTACAGGGAAGCTGATACTTCACCAGAACTGTAAGGCTTATGGGGCCCAAGTGCTGTTGCAATCAGAAAGGGTCATACAGACTGATATCTACATTCCAGACATATTGCCCGACGTCAATACGACATTCGAGCTGAAACTGAATGTTACACAAGGGGCTAATCTCACCAGCGTGTTCTTGGACGTTCCCACAGAGCCGCTAATTCGCCACCTCACGGATCTAAGAAGCATAGGGAGAAGTGTACAAGAGTTGGAACAACGTCTTCGTACCCGGCAATATCCGGGGGAGTTTGCAGCCTACAGCGATCGAGACCTCACACCGCGAGTCTTCATGAGTATTGGAGTTGGTAGTACTTTGGTGTGTTGCGCTTATGTGCTATATCAGTGTTACAGAATATATCAGCAGAGGGTGCAGGTCGGCGCCGGAGAAGCCAGGCCGCCGGGAAGGCGTGGCTCGTGCGTCACTGCGCACGTCAGAACTAGCTACCTCAGCGGGCGAGATGAGTCTCAACCTGCAGCGGTCATTGTCCACGCCGAGGGGGAGCTAGCGTCAGCGGAATGTTCTGCACACAAGAGGTGATGAAGGGATCGCTTCTACTGGCAGCCATATTAATAATAGACATACCTTCTATTCCACCACACCGTAACCATTACACACAAATAAGCATA
Organism: Vandiemenella viatica; assembly: GCA_031002005.1. Lineage (NCBI taxonomy): Eukaryota > Metazoa > Arthropoda > Insecta > Orthoptera > Morabidae > Vandiemenella > Vandiemenella viatica. The sequence continues at coordinate 210,083,625 of CM061920.1, forward strand.
CAATAGTCACATAATAACTACAATAACAGTCCTAACACTTCCTCACCTTATACCAGTTTAGTACCCATCCTAAGTATTGCAGTAGAACGCCACGGTGTTCTAGCTACGGAAGCGAGCAGCAAGGAGCTGACACAACAGGCTGAGCACGGGGGCTCGGCGCAAGCACAGCAAGGTCGAGGCCTCGCCGCGTCAGCGCTCACGGTCTACGCGCCAGCACAACAAACGCCAGAGGCAGACGTGTCGTTCCTCCCTGACCTTAACCTTCCTCTTTCCATTTTTTGTTGGTGTTAATTAGAAGTAGGGGAATTAGATATAAGAAACATTGTATGTACATATCTCTTGTTACTAGACTAAGTATTGGCGCGAGTGGATGTCGCGCCTTGTTGCGAGGGTGGAGATGTAGTGACCACAGGCCACTGTAACAGTTTTCGAAACAATTACACAACGGCTGATTGCGAGCAGCGGGCATACGAAACCGCCGAGTTGCCAGGTATCGCACTCTAAGTAGAACACTGAGACAGCAGACTCGCCCCACTAGCATGACCGCATCGAAGGAAGATGACGGCGTTACGGAGTGATGTGATAGGCTTACAGAATCCTCTCCACATTAATCGAGAGGGTGGGGGTTGGGGTAAAAACCCAGGAGCGAGGTCGAAATTAGAGCTCTCCGCCGCCGCTGCAGTCGCTGTCTTCCGACGCTGCCGCCGCCGCCGCGCCGCAGCCGCCGCCGCCGCCGTTTGCAGCAGCCGCCGCCGCCAGAGGTGTCGCAGGAACAGCCTCGGGGTAACCGGCCAGTAGCAGAGGAGCCGCTGCCGTCGACATCGTCACAGCCGCGGAGCACAGACAGGTGGGAACACTCTGCTGATTGGTTGTGGGATGGTTAGATGCCTGGGGAGTCACGGGAAGCCATAGAATCATACTTCCACGTTTATGCCCGCTCGCTTTCGCATTCAGCCCTAGTGCCTTTGAATATCACACGACAGCAAGTCACCTTATACGTCTTACTTCCGCCATAAATCAAGTTAGTGCACCTAAACCTGAAAGATACGTGTATATATGTTTATCAGTAATAAAGCTGTACATAAGGCACTGCAGGTGTTGATTTAATTGATCTGCTTCCTATAAACTGGGACTGGTTGTGTGCGCTCGGTAATAATCCGACCACTCAATCCTTGCCTATTGGCTTGCTCTCGGGAGGTACCTAGGAGGATATCTCTCCAGGTTACTACACCGTGACTCGTGAGTAAATATTAATTTTATAAAATTTGTTTTCTACAGAACTGAAAGCACGATAAGTATCCGATTTAACAAATCGAAATAATCCACAACATTTAAAAAATAGAAGGCAAGGTGAAATTATACAAAGAAAGTTAAAAAAAGCATGAAAGTAAAGTAAAAAAAAAAAAAGAATCAAAGTAAACTATTTGTGAACATTTCACAAATTAATCATCTAGCGTGGTGGGTGAGAGGTAACTCTATGGCCCTGCATTCGCGAGGACGCGGGTTTGAATCCTGGTCCGGCCATCCATATATGGGTTTTCCACGATTTCGTCAAATCACCCCAGGCTAATCCCGCGATGATTCCTTCAAAATTTCATGGCTGAATTCCTTCCCGTTCCTTACTACCAATCCCTTCCCGCCTCTAACGACCCCGATGTCGGAAGAGGCGAAAAGCCAGAAAAAAAGTTGAACTTTTTACTAACTAAACTAACATTCCTTACAAAAATAAAAGTACTCGAGCAACACCTTGTTTCTTATGGAACATTTAAAACGTTTACAAAGAAATTTCATTGGGGTCAGAGTGAACAGCATCATCTGATTCAGGTGGTTAGAAATTTGTTGCCAGAGATGGAATTGGAGTGTTCCATTGAGCGGACCAGGGCGATGAATAGGAGAAGGTGAGTGTGGAGGTGTTGGAGGTTCGTCCTCATCAGTGAAAACTTACTGCAGTTTATTCCGTACTTCTAGTTCCCTATGAAGAGGAACGTTCTTCAGAAACGACAACAGACTGCAAAAATTGAATATTACTATTTCCCTAAGTGCCAAGCTGTACTGCTAATAATTGAAATTTTAATCTCTCGATTTCAAGAAACTGTTGGTCAGAATTGCTATGATCCATTTTTCTGCGAATAGTCTGGGCAGTGTTGGTAGTGGGGGACCAGATGGTGGCATGAAGGGATGAGTTGGAGCGCTACGGATTTATTGGACTGGTGCTCAGAGTTTCGAAGAAGGTGAATTGATGCCATGTCCCAAATTACCTTACCAGAAGCCTCCCCCCCCACCTCATTTATCACGTTTCATTTCAGTTTCCTCAATTTTGTACGATATCTAGTAGTTGAATGATTAATATATTTTCTAAAGAATACAAATATTTTTTCAAGAAATATAAATTTTGTGCATATTTTATTAGCAGGTGTATTTTATGTAATAATTTAGCTATTAAGTATACTTTATATACGTAATTTAAATGTTAATTTAGAGCAATCTTAAATATTACAATTTCAAAATGAATCATTAAACTGTATATATAAAGGGTATAAATTTTCAAGTAACTATGATAATATACTTGTCAAGATAAACAATCATCTTTATTCCAATTTCTTCTCCAAGTTTTCCCCATAGTTTTCGCTAAATATCACGTGAGTGGTACTGCTTGTCACTCATATCCCACAGCGGTGTTTTCTCATTTACGGCACTGATTAATTTCTCATCACCCATATTGATGGATTAACGAACAAGGACGGGCGTATACACAAAAATGAATATGGAGCGTAGAATACGTAACGGCTACTACAAGCGGCCAATCCAAGTCTGGCAGGATCAGTCGCTCGCCGCTCGTCGCCACCAATCGGTCTCACAAGATCGCTTACAGTGAACGCCGTTCAGTAACGTTGGGATCAGTCGCACTAATACGCGCGACTACGTTAGACCCGTTAGTCGCTCAAGTACGCTTGCAGTGGACGACCGGCCTAAGTCTTATTAGTAGAGAACGAGTGATATTAGACTACTGTCGCGTGTATTTCTAACTGAATTTATTGATTTATACAGACAAAATGAATGTCTGTGAAAAATCAAAAGTAAAGATTAATTAAACAAACAGAAAAAATGCTGCATGTGATATTCTTATCAATAAATTGAAAGAAGTTGATGAACATGCAAATAAAGAAAATGTTATTAAAAAAGTGAATTAATTAAGTCCTTGTTTTCGGAAGGCACAATAGAAATATAATGAATAATAATTAAGCAAATCTTCAGGTTCTAACCTCAATTCGTTTAGTAAATTGATGTGACTAAATTGTGCTCGCTTCAATAACCGTTGTCTTGACCATTTCTGTCTGATTCTGTTCCTTTTTTTCTTTCTAATTTTCAGAACAATAGCCGCAGCAACTAATTTCTGTGTGTCAGCCATATTGACATTTAGCAACTGACAGCAAAATGAAATAGTAGACGGAGTGTCTGTGAGCTGAACTGCGTTCAGTCAAATGTTTGGGAAAACCATAGAAAACCCAAATCTCGATGCTCGGACAGGTATTCGAATCCGCCTCCTCCCAAATGCCAGACCAGAGCGTTACTGCTCGCCCACTACGCTTGGTCTTCCGGTCCTAAAACCTTTCTTTACCGGTAGACTGTGTTTGCTTGAATTTTTGTGGCTTGTGCGATTTTGGAGTCAATTTTCACGGATGACGTAACGTCAACGTTCCAATTTACACCTGAGACTAAAGAACAATCACGCGAGTGCAGGACCGGCGTTAGGGGGGGGGGGGGGGTTAAGCGGGGCAAAAGTACCCGGGGCCCGGGCCACCAAAGGGGGGCCCGCCGGCCTGGGTGCCTAAATAAATAGAAATCAAACACAAATTTTAAAATCTGCACCAATAATTTTAAACACTTTTGTATTAAAATTTTCTGAGTTATCCAAAAAATCAAAGTGTAAAGTAAAAATATTTTCCGGGGGGGGAGCGACATCCTTCTTTGCCAAATGCTGGTATTTGTTAATGTTATTGTACTGAAGTAATTCCAAACCTAGAGTAACGCAGAAAATTTCATGCTTTATTAAGTAATGAGTATTTAACCCACGTAGGTATCAAATCGCAATGTTGTAAAGTACAGGAACTACTAACAGTAGAAAACGAAAAAAGAAATCGGTAATTTAAGAACTAGCTGCTTCTAATTACGATTCTCAATTAACTTTCTTTACTTATAACAGTTATAAAAGAATTTATGTTTGTCATACAGTAATAATCTGGTTGTAAATTATTAGTGACAATGCTCGTTTAATTTGCTTCTATTTAGTTCCATGCGATTTCCTCTCATGTTTTTACATAATGTTTTTCTTTTCCTTGACGACGGTGTATAATCATTATAGCCCACTTACAGAATTAATGATCGACATGGTTCAAAATTAGAGAAACTAGATGACCTGTGCGAAAATTTCGCGATACAGGTTAGCAGTTTGTAATACGATGAAAGAAGAACCGCCTCATTTGTTTCAATTGTTTATTTGTTTAGTTTATTGGGTACATAACAAAAGTCGACGCCAGTGAAGCAGCTTATTAATATCTCTGTGATTTGTACTACTGCTATCTTATGGCTCGGCTGTGAACTGTCTCATACACGCGACTTCCACAGTTACTGCTTTTGCCCTTTAAGGGTCAAATTCCAAAAAATTTCGCTCTTTCGAAATAATGTGACAAAAACAGAGGACCTTAATATTTAATGTGATAGCTGATTGATCTATTTCGGTTAGATATCAATGGAGGTAAATGGTACATGATAAAAAAAAATACGTTACGGAAATAACAATAATTTTACGCTTTAACCGTAGAATTCCGGAAAATTCCTTTCTTAAAATATAATTTGATCAAACTGGAGACCTTAATGTCTAAAATAATTCCTTATGTCTCGATTTCGGTTAGATATTAAGAGAGACAAATAACTTGTCACAAAAACATAGGTTATGGAAATTATGATAACTTTACGCTTTAGGGGTTAAAATCCGAAAAATTCCATTTTTAAAATATGATATGACCAAAGCGGAGATCATAAGCTTTAAAATGACACCTCATCAATATATTTCGGTTAAGTATGAAGGGAGACCATGGATTGTGACAAGAAAAACGCGTTATTGAAATAATACATATGATGATAATTCCGACGATTAATTATTTGTTTCTGAAACGTGAAGTTCGTTCTACTATGAAATAATGATTTTCGAAACATGTGGGAAGTTTGAAAAGGGACAAACGATATGATTTCAGCGCGGCTAGAAACCCGAGTAGCTTTCTTTCAGTGTTGCCGCCGCAAAAGTGTCCATATTTATAGTGGCCCTTGGTTAAGAAACATCGGATACTTTCAATTATGAGTATGTTATTCCCTGACGCAGTTAGTAAAGAATCAATGATATGTTATAAGCATTACGTATAAAAACGTATAAAAACGTATAAAAAGGAAATAAATTTAAAAAAATTTGAAATACTCAGATTTTAACGGACAACGCTAACCACAGGACCACGATGTTCACGCTGCTGTGTCACTCGTCAGTGTGTAAAAAACGCTGCCTAGGAAGATAGTGTCATTCAATCTGTCTTGGAGAGACACTTTTCTAAAATAATCTCTTGTTTCTGTAATTTTGTAGTACTAAAAATTCTATCTCCTGGAACATAGTTAACCCCTGGTTTGTCCACAGACATCATTACGAGTGCAATATTATCGGAAGGAGTTAGTAAAACCAAAATATAAATAATTATTGTTATAATTTTACGCTATACCTTGTTCACTCTGAACTGGCGGCTCAAGGTCGAGTTCCCCTCGCCCCCTCCTCACCTCACTACCCTCTCCCTTCCTACGTGTCCGCCCCGTACACTGTATCAACGCGGGAGAAAGGTAAATTTCCCCTTCGCATGTAGGGGTAAAGGCAACGGAGTGGGGATAGATCAGACTGACTTCGAGCCACTCTCTTAACTGAACGCGCTATAATCAACTGTAGAAAAATGTAAGTCTGAGCCTGTTTTTTGCGTCGCATTATTGCAATCCCTTTAATTACAACTTTTACGATAGGTTTCATGATCTGAATTTAGGAAAAATATTATTGAAATATAGGGAAAGGTTGATGAACAACCCCGCCAGTAAGAATCTTCCGTGGGAGGAGCTTAATTCCTCCCTGTTAGCCAAGGGTTTCATGTATTGACTTAAGGAAATTAATAATCTGAAGTATAAATGGCTCTGAATGAAATATCCGACAGTCTGATTGCCAAGAGGCGGAGCCAGCATTGCGTTACTGTTTCCTGGAATGACATCGATGTCAGATTCTTCAAAATAAGAATAGTAGAATCTGACGGCGGTGGCCAAGATTAATGGTAAAGACTGTTCGCTCCAATCTCACCCTCCGGCGTAGTAGTCCGAAGAGCCGTTCCAAACCGCAACATTGTTATTCAAAATTAATATCATATGTTGCATTATGTAATGTTCCAATTAGATTAATCTTTTTCTCTTTCAATATTTACAAGAATTACAATGAATTAGATATTTCATGTTGAACAATGGATTAATGTCAACTCAATATTGTAGCACGTAAGAATAATTTGAGGGAGTCAGGGCCTACAATAAATTATCAAGGAAGGTATTAACAGTTTACCTGAAACAGTGAAAGAATTTAAAGTATGATTTTGTCGTATCACAGAATTGCGTAGGGAATTTTTGATTAATTAATAATGTGGCAAGTTAGTTAATAATTTAATTAATAATAAAAATTAGATTCGAAGACCTGCCACAAAGAATGTATGTATGTTTGGCTTCAACACATATGTGTTCGGATCTAGTGACACGGTTGGATTTTTGTTCTAAGTTGGCTGAAGGGAGCGAACGTACTGCCAGTATATCACAATTGGATGTCTTCCATTTTCAATGATCAATAAGTGACTATCCCCGGGTAAAAATGTTGTAAGCTTGCATACACTGTCTTCTGTTTGCAAAAACTGCGGAAATAAAATTAGTACCCTGCAACCTGAGAAACGCCATCTCACTATGTTTTAAGGGGTGTATTATCTAAGTCCAAATACACTCTTGTGTTTGGTGTACACATTAGTTTGATGGAGAAATTATAGGAGATTGTGATAAAAAAAATTGGTTTACAGATCAGTATTATGGCTATAGACAAGGATATTCATGTGAATCTCATTTGGCTGATAATATGCAAGATATTTAGGTTAAGGCAGGCCAAGTTGTTAGTGTAGCACTAGGTCTTTCCCAGGCATCTCACAGTGAGCAACTTGTAATGGATGAAAAGAGATTTGTTGGATAAAAGAATTCGTAGAAATAAAATGAAAAGTGATGGTGGAAAATGCAGCATCAAAAGAGGTGGAAGTGAAAATATGCTACAAATTAGTGCATAGGAACTACTGCTAGTCATTATACTAATGAATTATTGTGTTAATAATTTACAGTCAGATATTAGAGTGTTTGCTGATGACATGTTGGGATCAAAACGGGAGAGGACTGTGAACAGCTGCAGGGTGATCTGAAAAGAATATCTGGCTGGCTAGGTTAAAATGGAATAAAGAGTACACAGACGAAATAAAGCATAGGTTGTTTATGATTCTGTGAAAGCGGAAAATGTTGCTTGTTTAAGACCTGAAGTGTAAACATTGTGTTGTATTTTGAGCAAGCGGTGGAAAGGGGTTTTAAATTCCTTCTTTTATTGGAGGGGAGATGTAGCAAAGATGTGAAGTATAAAGCTTAAGTGATTTAGTGTTGTAATGGTCGTCTTTGCGAATGCGGAGTTTCAGTGTTTAATGGATGTGGAGATGGAAAAATAAACGTATAATTATTTAAATTTTAATATTTTATCAAAAAACTTAAAATAAGTATATTTTTATCACAAATTCTTCATTTTGCATAAGCATAGTCTAGTTGGATGTTATACTGCCATGCTGATTTATTTTTTACTTCACCTTTCAGCAAAAAAACACGATGGATGATTTCACAAGTGAATGATAGAAGGCACGCGTAAACAAAACAATCTTTGTATTACAAACTTCGCATAGTTCGCTGCTCGACCACAGAGAAACAAGCACAAGGCCATGCCAACTTACATCTCTGTGCCCCGCTATCCGCTTTTCCACCAATTTAGCTGCCCTTTCACAGCCAAACTTGAAGGATTTTCAATGATCCGATTTTCTGATACAGGTCTCTTGTTATAGATAGATATATTCACTTTGATCCCATGTGAGAATAATCTCGGGGATGTGGAACAGTACATACACTTATTAGTAATGTCAATATTACTATATAATTGATAATATTATTATATATTGACAACAAGTTAGCAACAACCCATTAGTATAGCCAATATCTCCTGTAATCTACAAATACAATCCCGAGTTAATTAATACTTATTATGTGGAACAGTGTATACACTTGTTACCAGCATCTAATAACCAGTTATTTTCTTACCAACCAGTTACCATGATAAGTTTCACTGTAATTTGTGACTACATATTATATTATGTTAGTTGCTATTTATGTGGACCAGTACACACACCTATTAGCAATATCAGTTATATTACCAACAACTCATAAGCAGTCAATTACTTAAAAACCTGTTAGTATAATAATTTTTCACAGCAGTTTTTGAGTGCATGCTATCCCATGTTAGTTACTATATATGAGTGAAATTTTGTAAACAGTGTAATTAGTTCATTTGTCAAAAGTTTCATTTTAGTAATTGTGGATAATTTTGTCACCTTCCCCTTCCATACACCATATATACTATTTTATCAGTCATTCTTAGTTACCAAATTCCAAGAAGAAAATTCTTTCACAGAGTAAAATGGGTTCTGAAGCAGAAACTCTTTCAGTTTGGACTTAAAGTAGTTGGGTTTTTGTACATAACATTTAATTTCTGTTGGTAATACATTGAATAAGGAAGCTCCAGTAAATATTAACCCTTTCTGTACTATTGACAGTGATTTGTAATCCTTGTGAATATTATATTTATTCCTAGTATTATGGCTATGTATGTCAGAATTAAGATTGAAGTGTTCAGGATTTTCCACTACAAATGATAGTACAGAGTATACATACTGTGCTGGCATTGTTAGTAAACCCAGGTTTTTAAACAGATTTCTGCACGACGTCTGTGGGCTTGCTCCACAGATAGTTCATATAGCACGCTTTTGCAATTTAAATACCCTCTGTGCTTGTGACGAGTTTCCCCAGAATGAGATGCCATAAGTGAGCAGGGAATGAAAATATGCAAAATATACTAACTTTCTGGTTTCTATATTAGCTATTCTAGATATTACCCTCAGTGAAAATGTTGCAGAATTCAGATTTTTAAGAAGTTGTTGAATATGCTGTTTCCAGTTCAATTTGTCATCTATATATACACCCAGGAATTTTGTGAAACTACTTTCATTGATTGCTTTTCCTTCTGATATCACATTATAGCTGTCCTTTGTTTTATTTTTTGTAACAAACTGAAGTAACTGTGTCTTTTCTACATTAAGTATTAGTTTGTTGGCATTAAACCACCTGTTAATTTTCTTTATAACATCATTTGCTGTGTTTTCAAGGTTTTCTGCTGATGGGTCTTTCAAGGATATGCTAGTATCATCTGCAAAGAGCACCATGTGTTCATTATCACCTAGTATATGTGGGAGATCATTTATATAGATTAAGAACAGCAGAGGGCCAAGAATTGAACCCTGAGCCGGGAAAGGGGTTGCAGGAATACTTGAAGGAAGTTTTTTATGTTGGACTCCCAGACAACCAACACGAGTTCCTGCCGCCAGGACCGCTGCTAGGATACTAGGGCCCCGGCTGATAGATAGCCAAGGCATTTATAGGTATGAATCTTACAAAAATAATGTAGAGGTGAAATTTCGCTCAACGATTCCTTATTACCTAAGAAACAAATCCTGCAAAATCACAACCGCTGGGGTACCCGACCCTAGGTTTTTTTTCGGGGTTGAAAGTACTTAAAAAGGGAATTGAGTGCCAAATCAGTGTATACTCGTTGTAACAATTAAAATGTCAGCCTTAGTAACGTTTTACCGCACCCTAGACAATTGGAAGTGGATAACGCTGCACAGAAGTATAGTATCGAGCATGATTACTGTATAAAAGTAAAAATATAATGGAATTTTATTATAAAGTTGATATGAAACATAACTTTCTTACACGCTTTATATTACCTTCACCTGTATGTATGTATGAATGTAACGAAATTTTTCAACTCCATTTTGACCCACTTCCTGATGTCCGAGCTGTTTGAAATTTCTCACACATATTAAGAACCGGTGACAATACAATAATTTCATAGCAATGTCCTGCTATTCTCATTACTTTGACAGTAACAACAGAAAAAAGTTGAATGTCGTGGAATTTTGAAATTTAATTTTAACCCAATTCCAGATATCCGAATTAATTGAAATTTTATTTCATGTATTTATAACTGATTACAAAACAATAATTTCATAGCCAGGGGCGTAGCTACTATGGGCACAGCTGGGCACAAAAGAGTTAATCCGTTAATCGTTAATTAACGAAGTTAAAAAAATTGCGAAAATTTAACTTTTAAGTTAACCTAAAAAATCATTAACGGTCTTCTTAACTTCCGTTAAATTGGACTTCCGTTAACTTTAGTCCGTTACATAGGTTGTTGACGTCTTTTTGTTTGTGTGAACTGTGCGCCACGCCACCACTCGTATGCAGGACTGCCAGATTGTATAATTGGATACAAAACTTGTATAATTTGGTTACCTCTTATATCCTGTTTGTATAACAGATTGCCTTGTATAATTGGATAAAAAAATGAGCACTTAAAAGTAAAGTACATTCCAGCACCTTTTTGAAAGTGTTTGCCCTTTGTTTAATTGAGTTGGCAACCCTTCCTGACGGATCGGCAGTGTGTGTCGGAAGAGGTTAATCGGACAAACTGTTCGGCCGTCAAATCGGGCATTACTCAAAGTCAGACGAAATTCTGTGCCAGTGGATGACCGGCCGCCTGATCGATAGTTAGTATCGCACTGGAGTCTGCAAACAGTGTTGCAGATCAGCAAAAAACTCAACTTTCAGTAACCAGTGCGAAAAATTTCAAAGAAATAATACATAAGTTACGAAAAAGGTGATGTGCAATTTAAATTCGAAACATTTGTGTGTTTCAGCCGTGTAATGTAAAAGGATGTCGCTGACTAACTTCCGTTCTATTTGTTCACGTAAAAACATGCAGGCCATGATTTAGTGAAACCAGGCCGGGTCGTTTAAAGGGGCCCTTAGGTCACAGGTAGGCCGTGGCACAAAGGTAACCGTAAGAGGCATTGGTCTTAGATTTTAGGTTGGCCGCAAATTTCACTGGTCGCAGTTTTCACATATTCAGGTGTCCCAGTCCAACTTGTTTTCTATAATATTGTTGCTTTTCATTCTGCATTCATTTTTTTACTACTTTTTTTTTATAAAGTCACGAGTACCTTAATTGTCTCTCGTAAGACAATTTGCAAGTGTTATGTTGATCACAGTCTCAACAAAGATAAAAACAGAATGGAATACCACTTCGTTTTGTGGCGATAGCGTAACCACAAAACCACAATTTGTTAATTTTTATAAATAAATCCTAACTTGCATCATGGTACATAACACATTGAGATAGAGAGCAGTTATACCTACCGTACTATAATACTAATACATCAGTACAACTTTTGACTAGTTAACTTTTAACGGATAACTTTAACTTGCGTTAAATTTATAAACATTTAACGCTTTAACGATTATCGAAGTTAACTTTTTAAGTAGCGGAATAATGATTAACGAAGTTAACGTTTGGATTAACTGTGCCCACCTGTGAGTCTATGGGGCTAGGCGGTGCAGTGCACCGGGGCCCTCACGCTCAGGGGGCCCCCAAGCATACCTCAAGGGGCCCCATAGCGCACTTCTAGGGGTCCTCAAGCGCAGTTTAGAGGGCCCCACGAGCCTTCATGGCAAACTGGTGATCTTTTTTTTTTTTTAGCTCTACCGTCATCTAAGGGGCCCCTGAGAGTACAAGAGCCCCTCACTAAGGGCCATCGCTGTGCTCAGGGGGCCCCAACCACTGCTTAGGGGCCCCTAAAGAATAATTCAAGGGCCCTCATCCTCAGTTCAGGGGGCCCCTACCAGCACACAAAGCAAAAAAAAGGTCGCCCGTCTGGCCTGAGGGCCCAAAATAAATTTTTTGCACCGGGGCCCTTGTTGACCTAGCTACACCACTGTTCATAGCTATGTCTTGATATTCTCATTGCTTTGACAGCAACAATAGAAAAATTTCGTACACGTTTTAAGAACTGTCGACAATACAGTACTCTTAGCATAGTTCTGCAATTCTCGTTACTTTGACAGTAACAATAGAAAAATAATTGCATGTAATGGAATCTTTCATTTCACTGTTCATTCATTTCCTGACTTCCGAATCGTTTGAAATTTTGCACACTTTTTAAGAACCGGTAAAAATTCAATAATTTCACTCTCACCAGGTTGTCAGTAACAACTTAAAAGTGGTTGAATGTAATGGAAAATTTCAGTTCATTTTCGCCCACTTCAGAAAGTCCGAATTGTCAGACGTTCCCTGCTCGAATCCCGGTTTCGGTTGGAATTTTTACGGATATTATAAGTGGCAAAGATTAGGATAACCCACGGTTCGGATTTCACGTTAAACTGCAGATACCCTATACCTGATGGTATCGCCGACTTAGGCAAATGCAGCCGCGACATTAGTGCACAAGCGCGGCAATTCGAGAAACCTCCGTTATTTGGCGGCGGGACCCTTCGCAGATTTCCCGACCAATATCGCCATATGCATTTAATTAAATTACCAACTTCCAGGCGTCTTAATTTTTCGAAATTTTGCACACTTATTAAGATCGTTTAACAGCACAATAATTTCACAGCTGTAATCTGGTATTCTAATTACTTTGACAGTAACAACAGAAAAATGGTTTTGTTGCGAAACATGCACATGCGCAATTGATGATACTGTCAGGGGCTGATTGGGCAAGGCTAGTGAGCGTGTGTGTGGATAGGTGTGCTGACGAACTAACCTTAGGGAATTACAGTTCTGCTTGAAGCGTCTCTTCTGTTCTTCTGGCAGCTCCACTAGAATCTTACCATTGGACTGTTTGAGCTAATGCTTGATACCACTGTGGATTGACGGCCACAGACCGAAGGTTAGAAATTGATATAAGTTCTTACTACATAAAGACTGCAAGACTTACAATTGAACCAGTTTATTGGCCTCTAACACGTAGTAGCACAGTTTATAGCGTGCTTCAAAGTGGATTCCAACTATCACCAACTTATCTAAACCCAGAACTGTAAGAAATAATTGTTAGGCAGATGGTTGCCCGGATGCGAGGTGCATGGCAGGGTGGCAGGCTCCTAACAGGTGCCTATCGAAGTATGCTCGACTACTCTCGCCGACTGCCCGACAGTAAAGACACTACTTCATCGCTTGTACTCCCCAGGCAGCCACGGCTGACCTACAATTATGAAAGGGACTGCACTGTAAGGTGCTGACTGCAAGCGTGTAGATTCCTATGTGGTCAATGCTTGAACGCGCTCAGCATTGTCAATGATCGCCGATTGCCAATAGCTCGAGGACTGAATATTCCTATAATTCCCCAAATAGTAATGGTCTTCAAAATGACCCTTACAATACTTTGATACAAGCTGCTACGATAATGTCTGCAGTCGTTTAATATGATATTAAATAGCGAGTATTCGAAACATCGTTTTCAATTATATCGTCCTATTATAGAAGAGTAGTCTTCCACATTTATCCTGCTATTGGACCTATGGTGGGGTTGACCATATAATTGTAGGATACTCGTGGGAATAATAATTAAAACTGAAACTACAACAGCAAAAAAAAAGAGAGAAAAGCCAACAGTAAGAAACATACTTTTGAAATAATTTGAACTAAAAAGTTAAAAAATAAAATTGTAGCTTAAAAAACTAAAAACACGCTTTCGTAGTAATGTCAACTAAAAGGTAAAAAAATAAAATTTAAATATAAAGATTTTTGCTTAACAGCCATAGGCCGTTCCACAATTCAGGATAAATTATTATTTTTGAATAAGCTTAAAGAATAATGTCACTGATTACAAAATTAACTTTAATGTAAAAAAAAAAGCGTGGGGTTTTCTCTACATAACTTTTGACAATGACTCTATCATTATAAACAGCCAGCGCCAAAAAATATAAGACTACTGATACAGCACCCTACGCTTTTTTACATTAAATTTAATTTTTTAATCCTTACTTCAAGCTTATGGCGTCCTAGATATGAGTTGTCTAATTTTTTTGTCGCTAGCTGTCTGTAAGTCATTGTGAAAAGATTGTAGAGAGCACCCACTGTTTTTTATTTCTTAATCTGTGACAGGGTGTAAGAGTTTGGGAGATGCTATACTAGCCTTTTCCAACCAAATTTCAACCTCTCCTTCACGTGGTGCACCCTGTTTGCGCGGACGAGGCTTTTGCGACTGAAAGATGCCCGGTATAAGGAATCACCCACTGTTTGCCGACGGCCACCGAAAGGAGGGCGGAAGAGCGGGGAGTGGTTCAGGGCATCCTCTTGCCCTTGGTGTTGGAAACGGCATCTAAAGGCGGATGAATCAGAAATGTTCAACGGCATGCGGATGCAGAAGGCAACGGGAAAGAACTGCATTAAAGAACCAAAGGGTATCCCGAGAACATTTAATCCTCTCAAATTACATATATCATGATGGCTTCTTCCTGGGTAAAATATTCCGGAGGTAAAATAGTCAACCAATCGGATCTCCGGGTGGGGACTGCTCAGGGAGGAGTCATCAGAATGGATAGAAACATTCTGCGAGTCAGAGCGTGGAATGTTAGAAGTCTGAATAGGGCAGGTAGGTTAGAAAACTTAAAAAGGGAGATGGAACAACTTAAGTTAGATGATGTTGGGATTAGTGAGATTAAATGGAATGACGCACAGAATTTCTGGTCTGGGGAACACAGGATAATTAGCACACAAGCTGTCAATGAAGTCACTGGTGTAGCATTTGTAATGAACAAGAAAGTAGGGAAACGGGTTAGTTATTATGAACAATTTAGTGACAGGATTATTTTGATGAGGTTAGAAACTAAGCCCGTCCCAACCACGTTAGTACAAGTATATATGCCAACGTCACAGGAAGATGATGAAGAAATAGAAAAATATACACTGAAATTGATTTTTTTTTTTTTTAAAACTGCTTTACGTCTCTCAACAGCGAGGTCTTTAGAGACGGGAAAGGGTGGGGGGGGGGCAAGGATGAGGGCAAGGAATGGGAAGGAATTCGGCCATGGCCTTTTTAAGGAAGCATCCCGGCATTTGCCTGGAGTGATTTTGGAGACATGGAAAACCAAAATCTGGATGCCCGGGCGGGGATTCGAACCGCCTTCCTCCCGAATGCGAGGCGAGAACGCTAACCGTTACACCGCCATGCTCGGTGCTGAAATTGAAGAAATAATCCAATATGTGAAGGGGGGGAAAATCTAATAATCATGGGTGACTGGAATGCAATAGTGGGAGAAGGAAAAGAGTGGAATACTGTAGGAAGTTTTGGTCTACGAGCGAGGAAACAGGTTGCTAGAATTTTGTGAAAGATATAAGCTAGTAGTGGCTAACACACTGTTTAAGAATCATGCAAGAAGAATATACACCTGGAAACGTCCTGGGGTTACAAGCAGATATCAGTCAGATTATATCATGGTCAAATAGAGATTCAGGAATCAAGTTCTAGACTGTAAAGCGTACCCAGGAGCAGACATAGACTCTGACCGTAATTTGATAATAATGAAGAGCAGGCTGAAATTTAAGCGAATAAGGAAGCAGTATAAGCAGAACAGACTGGAAGTGAATAAACTGAAACAATCTAGCACAAGAGAAAAATTTGCAGAAATGGTAGACTTAGGTCTAAGAAGTAACTCTGAAACGAGTTCAACCGAGGACGAATACAATGCATTAAAGATCAAAATAATGAAAGTTGGTAAAGAAACATTAGGCTTTAGGGAACAAGCTGCCCGAAAACCTTGGATCACAGAAGATATTTTGGAGCTGATGGATCAGAGGAGAAGGTACAAAAATGCTCAGGATGAAACAAGAAGAGAGCAGTACAGGCAATTTAGAAATCAAATAAATATGAAATTCAAAATAGAAAAGGAAAATGGATACAAGAAAACAGTGAAGAAGTAGAAAAGGGAATGGTCGTAGGTAAAGTAGATGTTGCGTATAGGAAAATTAAACAGAATTTTGGAGAAATGAAGAAAAGAGGTATGAACATTAAAGCTGCCGATGGGAAACTTCTTTTAAGCTCAGAAGATAGAGCTAACCGATGGAAAGAATACATTGAAAAACTGTATGTTGGGGACGACTTGGACAATAGTATATTGGAAAAGGAAGGCGATATCGACATTGATGACTTAGGTGATCCTGTTTTGAGGACAGAATTTAATAAAGCTGTGAATGACTTTAAAGCAAATAAGGCAGTTGGAATTGATGAGATCCCTGCAGAACTTCTTAAATTCCTAGGAGAGAAAGGAATCGAAAGATTATTCAAGCTGATATCAAAAAATTATGAAACAGGAGAAATTCCATCTGATTTTAATAAAAATATCATCTTCACACATCCTAAGAATGCACAAGCTGGCAAATGTGAGAATTATCGCACCATTAGTCTAACAACACAAGCTTCAAAATTATTGACCAGAATAATATACAGAATGATGGAAGGGTAGTAGAAGAGATAGTAGATGAAGATCAGTTTGGGTTTAGGAAAAATCGCGGTACAAGGGAAGCAATTCTGTCTTTAATACTTGAAGGGCGGGTCAAGAAAAACAAAGATACTTTTATGGCATTTGTTGATTTAGAAAAAGCTTTTGATAATGTTAGGTGGGACAAGATGTTCAAAATTTTAAAGAAGTCAGGTCTAAAGTATTGAGATAGAAGAATACTCTATAAACTATTTAAGAATCGGGTGGCTGTAATAAAAGTAGAGAATCACGAGAGTCATGCATTAATTAAAAAGGGTGTGAGACAAGGTTGTAGTCTATCCCCGTTAATATTCAACTTGTATGTAGAAGAAGCACTGAAGAAAGTCAAAGAATTTGCATGTGACATAAGTTTTCAGTGAGAAAAAATCAGTATGCTACTATTTGCTGACGACATTGTCTTGATCGCAGAAAGAGCTGAGGATATTGAGAAGTTACTGAATGGCATGAACAAAATACTGAAGGAAGATTTTGGACTGAATATAAATCAAAGCAAGGCAAAAGTGATGAAATGTGGCAGAAATGATACCAATACTAGTAGATTAAATATAAAAATAGAATCGGATGCAATAGGAGAAGTAAGAGAATTCTGTTACTTGGGAAGTAAAATTACGACCGATGACCGAAGCAGGAATGATGTTAAAAGCAGAATAGCACTAGCAAAAAGAGCCTTCATGAAAAGAGAAACCTTTTAGTTTCAAATATTGATCTAGGAATTAGAAAGATCTTTTTAAAACTCTTTGTGTGGAGCACAGCAATTTATGGTAGCGAAACATGGATTTTAGGAATACCGGAAATAAAGAAAATTGAAGAATTTTAAATGTGGTACTGCAGAAGAATGCTGAAAATTAAGTGGACAGACAAAGTAAGAAATAAAAGAGTTTTGGAAATGATGGGTGAGAAAAGAAGTTTCTGGAAGAAGCTTACAGAAAGAAGAGACAGACTGGTAGGTGATATTTCGAGACATGCAATATTGGTTAATTTGTTAGTGGAGGGAACAGTCGAAGGTAGGAACTGTAGAGGAAGACAGAGATTAGAATATATGAAGCAGATAATTGAGGACGTGGGCTGTAAGGGGTATGTAGAAATGAAGAGGTTAGCACAGGATAGGAAGAGATGGAGGATTTCATCAAACCAGTCAAAAGACTGCGACAGCAAAAAAAAAAAAAAAAAAAATCTGCGACTTCATTCTTACTTTAAGCTTATTCATAACATAATTTACACTGAATTGTGGGACGTCCTATCACTGTTAAACAAAATCTCTGTATTTAAAGATTATTTTTAACCTTTTAGTTGACATTGCTTAAAAGCGTGTTTTTATTTTTTTAAACTACAATTTTATCTTTAAGTTATTAGTTCAGAGTGTCACAAAAGTATCTTTCTTACAGTTTGCTTTTTCTTCGCCCATCTATCTCTGCAACGAGCAACGGACAGTTAAATGGTGAACCCAGCCAGAGGTCTAATAACAGGGTAAATGTGGAAGACTACTCTTCCATAACAATACGAACTAATTCAAAATGGTGTTTGGAATTCTCACTATCTAACATCATTGTACGATATTGCAGACACTATTGTAGCTGCTTGTATGAAGGTATCGTTAAGAGCATATGTGCAAAAAGTTTCGCAGCAAAACCACTTTTCTCTTGTTACTGTGAAAGTACTGAGAATTCCGGGTTATAGCTCTGAAATTATTCTATTTTTATACGTACTTAATACGTGTGCAAAATTAAATGAAATGCATATGGCGATGTTGACCGGGAAATCTTGAAAGGGTCTGGCCGTCAAATGAAATTTTCTCGAATTGCTGTGCATGCGCACTAATGTCGCGGCTACATTTACCTAACACGGAAATCCTATCAGCTACAGGTTACCTGCAGTTTAACCAAGGGAATGCGGAAAGTGGGCGAAAATGAGCTACGTCTGTCAAAAGACGGTTAAGCAACTTTTCTGTTCTTACTGTCGAAGTAATTGTCGGGTGTCCGTTGTGATTCGGTCCGACTTATAACTGATGATTTGTGAACTGATTATAACTATTAAATAATTCTGTCTTTTTGTTTCAAACAGTTGTAGTTTATTGTATATTATTGTAATCCTGTAGGAACTACATTGAAGCTGGGTAATCTCCGAAGATGCAAAATTCATTTCGGCAATGGTAATTCTAAGCAACCGATCTACGCTTCTACGCCGTTAGCCAAAATCTCCTTAGAATATTTACTTCTGTAGCAACCTACATTGCCTTACTTTTCTCTGAGAATAAATATTATCAATTTTCATCCACACTCAAGGGGCAAAATATCATGTTCTTTTTAAAAAAATATTTTCCTTATGTCACATGCCTCCTCAAATTTACCATAGATTTATGTAGACAAACACAAGTAAACTTATAAAATAAACCTTGCATCTAGTGATACCTATTTTTCTTGTTCCTAGTAGGATTTTTACACACATTTTACAACAGACATTCTCTTCTTAATACTAATAAGAAACACAAAAACAAACTAAAAAACATTGCAGAAAACATATAACAAGTCCTATCGCGGTAGTGTCTTGAAATATTTTATAATACATTCATACATACAGTAATGAATAAAATTCTGGCTTTATATCACATCAGAAGAAAATGTAAGCTTCTCAAGTCTAAGGTTACACTTTGTAGCCTAAGTAGTTTCATTTTTTGAGTATTGATCAGGTAACAAAACTGGCAATACTTCTGGTCAAAAATAAAAATTAATTATTTTCCTATTAATATGACAGTTTGTACTGTCCCTTTTAACCACGCTTGTGTATGTAACTAACGATATATTAGTTACCTGGAAGTGGTTACCCTATAAGGGAAAAGGTTCCTGGACCTAACAATTATATAACATTAAACTATATTATATAATATTAAACTATTTGGCGTACTTCACTTTCTTTGTTTTGTAAGAAGTGATTTTTAACAATAAATATTGTCAATATTACTCTACACAATCCTTGCAAATATTTATTTAACTTTACTGTTCCTTTCACTTTCAATGGGACATAGTTCACATAACCTTGCCTTCATACCGTTCGCAATAACTATATATAATGAGTCCTCAATATTTCTAACTATTCATAGTAAATATTGTCTATTGTTCAACAAGTACATCCAACATTCCTTTTTATAACTACTTTTGGCATTTTTTTTTTTTTTTTTTTTTTTTTTAACATTCAAGATTCTGTTAGTCTGCTTTTATGAACTAACAGAGCTAGTTCTCTTATTTTCCTTTTGCTACAAACTAATTCATCTTTCTTTTCTACTCTTTCAATTCTATAACACCCAGTTTCATTGCTTATCAAAATTTTATTTATTTCAATTGATTCTTTATTATGATCAATATCATTTGTAGCACTAGCTTCTTGTATATTGCCACAAACTTCATTACTTACTATTTAATTTTCATTATTTCCACGTCTTTCTTTGTCACAATCATTCTGTATCTCTTTCAATAGTGAATATTCCATTTCCTGCTGTGGTAATAATTTCTCAATGACTTTTCTATCATCATATCGTCTGTTTTACTTTCTTTTTCTTCAGAAAATAAGTTTGGGAAGAAATTTTGCTTTTCTGCTTAACTTTTTTCTAGTTGAGGTAATGGTTTCTTGAAGAAGTCTTCTTCTTTACTTTTTTCTTGTTCATGCCATTGGTTTGTGCCTCTTTGTATTTGTCCTGTATCTCTGGGGTTGTCACATCTTGTAATCGTAATTTACATTTAACTGCATTCACCTCAGACCCATTATCAGTAAATTTTACTGCTATCACTGCCAAGGAAGGAACCATGTAGGTGGTGTCTGTTCTGTGTTTTTCCACAACATCTACTACACTATCATTACAAGGAATAGTGGTCAAAACTGGTTCATATTCCTCCAGAAAAACCTCCAAATTTTCACTTGCTTTATAATCATTACATTCATTGGCAATCTCCTGGAATATTTCAACAAGATCATTGTTGGATGATTCAGAAGAATCGTTTTCTGATATGTAGCTAGTATTGGATGATGAAGATGTGGTTGTATTTCATGTACTAATTGGCAGTGGCAAAATGGAGTCCTTAGTATTAACTGTAATTTGCATTGGGTTACTATCTTCTAATGGTCCTTCAAACTTAAGAAGGTTGCAACGAAATTGTTTGCTCAATATTAACAGTATCAGATGATATTGAAAGGGGCTGTCTTTTATCCATAACTCCATTCCAATTGTCTAATTGTTTCTCAAAGGAGTTTTTTATATCCAAAATTTGTGAAGTTTGACTGTCTTTGAATTCTGAAAGAAGTGTTGCTAACTGTATAGTTAGACTGTCTTTGAAATCTTTTAATGCCGAAGAAAAATTGTTTGTCTCCGCCATCAATGAGAATATCAGCTTAACTGTAGTTGCTTCATCATCTAAATTGTGTTTTCCCTCAATGCTGAAGAACCAGAGGGACGATTAGATTAGTATTTATAACCCGATAAAAGTTCCCGCGAAAAAAATAAAATAAATAATCATCGTAATTACGACAAGATAGTCAGCAAATTACAAGGTCAGTAGAAGAACTCCACACCATTTGATCAATACTACCCTGTGAATTAGTCACACGAATGTTCAGTATGATAAAACAAACAAGTTAAAGGAAATGATTCAGTCAGTACTAGGCAGCTCAAAACGTCGTCTGTATAAAGTGAATTTTTCCGACTTCAAAGTTAGTAATCACCCCATTAACTACACAGTCTCTCTTTTGGAAGCGAGTTTATAATCATTTATGATAGGATGGTTCCCTGATAACGCCTAATAATCGGATACTTAAATGTTTGTAAACAAATCTCACCGATCGAAGACAGATGTTTACACCAAAGAGCATAGCTTAGGCGTCTTCGTGTCTGATACATGGAGGAAGGAAATATATGAAGGAGAAGTGACGTTAAATCGGTGAAGCAGGCTCTAAATTCTCGCGCATGCGCAGTGGCGGCAGCGGTGATATTGCGCTTCCAAACAAATGCGATGTTCACATTGTGTTAGATGCAGTGATAATTTCATTTTGTAATGTGTATAAGTGTTTTATAATGCCATCTTGTGTTGCGTACGGTTGCACAAATAGGCCAGACAGGAAAGAACCTGGAATATCATTTCATAAGTAAGTTGAATTCTAATTATCGTTGTTGAAGTGGGCGGTAGAAGTTGCAAACTTTCGAGCATGTCTATAAATATTTAGTCATAGCTCTCAATGGGATGACTTTGTTCTCAAATTTTTGTTGGTGTAGTGTAGAAAATCAGCATACCTTGCTATTTTGCACATAATAGACTAGCATTACTTTTTAACGAGTGTTGAAAGAGATTTAACGGGGTGTGTTTTACATCGCGATTCAGTGAATTTAGTATTGCACTTTCTTTCGTCACGTTGCAGTTTATACTGTATGATGAAATTAAATGTGTTAAATTATGTTATGCAATCTAGGAATCTTGATGAAGCCAACGATGTTGTTACTGCAAATACAGTTTGCGATTCAAATAAGCGTGTGTAGGTATGTCTACATAGTTTGATTCTGTAGCGGCAATTTAATGGAGATTGTGGATAGGTCTAAATGCAGTCTGTACCAGAATGGTTTTGTTGTTCCATAAGGGACAAAGAATTTATCTATTACTGTTAGTAATTTCATGAGAACCAAGTTAGTGACAAAACGTATATCGCGATGGAAACTACTTCCAGCCATTTCCAATTAAGCTTACGATGTATGTTAACAAGATAACTATTTTTATCCTGGTCTAGGCCGCATTTCAACCTAACCACAAATGGTAATAAAAAACCGAAATATCCACTCTGCATTTAATTAATTGTAGCTTTGGCAGAATTAATTTCTGGTCCAGGCCGCATATCAACCCAAACCCAGTATATCCCGAAAACTAAGCAAGATATCGAAAAATTTTATTCTTTATGTTCGATTTGTCTCGTCGTGTTACATAAGAATCGATCGTTAAATTTGACTTTTGCGAATTTTTTCTTCTCTATTTCAACTCAATACAACTCACTTTTGATACAGTATATCTCGAGAACTAGGTGAGATATCAAAAATGTTTATTCTTTATTTTTCTTTTGTCTCGTCTTTTTAAATAAGAATCCATCATAAAATTTGACTTTTACCAATTGTTTTCTTCGGAATTTCAACTAAAACCATTTCACATTTGAGACTACTAAGCAGGATATCAAAAGATTTTATTCCTCGTTTTTTATTTGTCTCATCGAGTTACATAATAATCCATCACCAGATTGCGGCGTCACGTTTATCCTAGAGTCCCCTTGAGGTTTTTGTATATATTCCCCTTGTCTGTATGGAAGCGGCCATGCCCCCCACCCACTCCGGAGTGCACCCCCCCCCACACACACTCCTCCTCCGCCCTGCTTCACTTCAATGCGTGGTGAAAGTCTCTTGCGTCGTCTCCATTTATTTCCTTCCTCCATGGTCTGATATCCACTACCAGATGTTCGTCGAAGATATGCTCCAACAGCCAGAGGTGAAAAGAATTATACGAGCTGTTGTCATGGAGGAAGGAATATATGGAGACAAAATAACGATAAATTGGTGAAACCTCATAACAAAAAATCTCGTCTCCTACTATGCATGCGCGGCGGCCACTGGCGGCCATAGGAACCCCAAAACATTGAGATGTTTACACTATGTATGCTGCTGTGACCATTTCATTTTCTAATATTTCAAAGTTTTTTATAATTCCAAGTTGTCTTGCATATGGTTGCACAAACAGACAAGATAGGAAACAACCTGGAATAACGTTTCGTAACTAAATCACAATGAAATTATTGTTCTTGAAATGTTTGATGGATAACTGCAAGATTATTGCTATTGCTATAAATTTATTCATTACTCTCAATAGGATGATATCGTTCTCAAATGTTTGTTGGTGTAGTGTAGACAATCAGCATATGTTACTAAAAGACTAGCCTTATTGTAGACAAGTGTTGAAAGTCTAATTTAAGTGGGTCAAGTTCACATCGCGATACAGTGAATGCGCATGCTTTAGTCCAGTTTCAGTGTGAAAGTGTACGATGACAATAATTGTGATAATTTGTGTTGTGTGAACTGTTAAACTTGATGAAGCAAACATTGTTGTTACCCGAATTGCAGTTCGCGATGCATTTCATGTGTTTAGATTTTTCCACATAGTTTGATTTTGTAGCGGCAATATTAATGGAAAATGTGGGTAGGTTGAAATGCAGCCTGCACCTGAAGGGTACAAACAATTTATTTATTATTAGTTTTTAGTGATTTCATAAGCACCATGTTACAGACACAAAGTGTATCGCGATGAAAACTACGCCCATCTAAGCTTCTGACTTTTGATGTATGGTAAGACGATAAATGCACTGATGTTGCTAGGAACATTACATAGGCCACTAACAGTACAACATCTTCTGAGTAAGCCCACAAGCTATGAGGTCTTTTGAACGGTTCAATTTTTTTTAAAAAAAGTTCTAAACATAATCTAAGCTAATCACACCAATTTGGAGACAGCATATCTCGAGAACTAAGCGAGATATCAAAAAAAAAAAAAAAGTATTCTTCACTTTCGATTTGTCTCTTCGTGTTACATAAGAATCGATCATCAAATTTGACCTTGGGGAAATGTTTCTTCTGAATTTCAACCCAAAACTCCTCACTTTTGAGACAGTATATCTCGAGAACTAAGCACGATATCAAAAAAGTTTAGTCTTCATTTTTTATCTGTCTCGTCGAGTTTCTTAACAATCCATCGTCAAATTGCGGTGCCACGGTTGTCTTATAATTTCCTTGAGGTTTTTGTGCCTATTCCCCACGTTTCTACGGCCAAGCAATATGGCGGCCTCCCAACCCCACTTCTCTCTACCCGGTTTCACTCCAGTGCGTGGAGAAGGTCCCTTGCGTCGTCTGCATATATTACTTCTTCCATGGTTGTTGTCATGGAGGAAAGAAATATATAGAGACAAAATACCGCTTATTCTGTGACGCCGCCTCTAAATTCTCTGCTGATAGTGCGCATGCGCGGCGGCGGCGACGGCCATATTACGTAACCAAACAATTGCTATTTGGAGACAGTATATCCCGAAAACTAAACAAGATATCGAAAAATTGTATTCTTTATTTTCGATTTTTCGTCGTGTTACATAAGAGTCCATCATCAAATTTGACTTTTTGCGAAATTTTACTTCTGCATTTCTTGACACTTTTGAGACAGTATATCTCGAGAACTAGGCGTTATATCGAAAATTTTTAGTCTTTATTTTTTATTTGTCTTGTCTTTTTAAATAAGAATCCATCATCAAATTTGACAGAATATGTCAAAAACTAAGCAGGATATCAAAAAATATTATTTTTTATTTTTTATTTGTCTCATCGAGTTACATAATAATCCATCATCCGTTTGCGGCGTCACGTTCATCCTAGAGTCCCCTTGAGGTTTTGTTCATATTCCGTGTGTCTGTATGGTTAGGTAATATAGTGGCCGCGCCTCCCCACTCCTCTCTGCCCGGTGTCACTTCAATGCGTGGTGAAGGTCCCTTGCGTCGTCTCCATATATTTCTTTCCTCCATGGTTGTTGTCGTCTGCAGCGTTGTAAACTGATAAATTTCTGCGACTCTGCTAGCGGCGGTGTAGTAATTTCGTCGTTACTGTTAAATTTTTTTTTTTCTTCCGTATACAAGTATATACTTTTCTCATTGCCTAGTCAAATATACGTCGCCATGTCGCATAACAGTTGTGATTCGTATGGACTTATAACTGATGATTTGTGAACTGTTTATAACTATTAAACTAGCATTTATCCGCTGATTTGCACGCGCAGATTATGAAGTGTGTAGAAATGCGGGTAGTCCGCCTCTTTCTCCACCATTCCGAAACTGGTACTAATCTTTTGAAATTTGAAGTATCTGCCTCCACAAAATGTCCTCTTCACGTTTTACACTCTCCTTCTTCGGAAAAATTGCCACATGTTACATTAAAAATGCCGAAATATGAGACTGCGCAACTGCGTAATGTTTCCAGCACTGTAAAAATGACACATAACATTATGGGCACAGGGATCATATCAACCTAAGCAGCTTCGTTTTGTCATAGAGGTCGTGGTTAGGTTGAAATTCGGCCTAGACCAAGAAAAATAATGTTTGGGAAAATCGTTCTGTGGCATCCATCTAAAACATTGGGTATTTGTTTACAACGGAAGCAATGCATTGTCTCCGATTCTAATTTTAAGATGGCAGTAGTTTTTTGTAGGGCCTACTACATCTCGGTCAAATATTTTTTATTTGTTCCGTGTGACTTTTTACAACGGAGAGAAGCATAAACGGCAAAAAAACATTACAATAAAGGATTTAACCAACATTTCGGTTAATTAATTTTGCAGTGCCATCTTTTATTAAAGGCCTGGCCACACAGAACGCGACAAGCGACAGCGACACGCGATATTGTGTCGCTATTGTAATTCACAGTTTTGAATGAGGGCGGTCACACACAAAGCGATCCGTCGCCGGGCCGCAGTCTTTGTCGCGGTGACGAGCGACACAGTTATACAAAATCACATAATTGTCGCGCGACACAGCGACATGGCCGATGAAGAAAAATTGATTGAGAAAGTGCGGGAGTATATTTTTTTATATGACACCAGTCACAGAGACTACAAAAACATGTGGAAAAAAGCAGAGGCATGGAGTGCAATAGCAGCCGATCTGGACATGACCAGTAAGTACTTTTTTTTACTCAAATAATTAAAATATTGTAAATATAAATAATGTAATAAATAAACAAACAAACAATAAATACACTTCAACGAAAGGAAGAAATTAGTGAAACGGGTTAATAAACTAAAAAGAAATTGAAAACTTTGTTATTAAAAAAAAAAGAAACAATTTTATGTAGTTTAACATTAAAAGTGGATCATTTTATTTACTTATACAAGTGTTTTTTTAATAATATCTGCGATTAATACAAATAACTAAGTATTTAAAATGATATTAAAATGTTGTACAAGTATTACTGTATTTTTGTCCCATGTTACAAATATTTATGTCTCTGAAATTCATATTCTGTATAATACTTAAACATAATTTTTTTCTGAAACCACCGTAGCTCTTTCATCTGTTGAAGTAATCGGCAAACTTTTCGCGTATTTGAAACGCAGCAGTGTTTGATCTGCGATTCGTAGAACTTGTGTTTAATAAAGCTAGGATAGGTCCATGCTCTTCATTTTCATTGGGCGTTAATTCTGCAGTATTTCTAATTAGGATGTAATTATGAAGACAGCAAGCTGCTTTAACAATACATTCAGCTGTTTTGGCATCTGTTTCTATGGGTCTCAAGAATATTCGCCACTTCTGAGCCAGAATGCCGAACGCGTTTTCAACTACGCGTCGTGCTCTACTGTGATTAGCATTAAATTTTTTTTCCCTAGGATCATTAATCATCCCAGTTTTGGGAAATGGTCTCATTAAGTAAGGTTGAAGAGCAAATCCTTCGTCGCCTACAAATACATGGGGGACATTGATGTTGCTGCCTGGTAGTGGTTACGGAGGTAAAATAGTTTTTCCTTCAATGTACTGTTAGAAATTTGAATTTTCGAAAATAGCGCTGTCACTGTGCCGGCCGTAACTACCGACATCCACCACCACTTGTAATGTGGATCAACTATCGCTAAGAGAACGATCGAAAAAAAAAATTTATAACAGAAATAATTCGACCCACTGTTAGCAGAACATTTCAGTTTAATGTGCTTCCCATCAATACTTCCCAAACAATTTGGGAACCCCCATAGGTCTTCGAATCCCTTCACAGCTTGTTTCCACATCTCTGTTGTGGGCGCTGGCATATACTGTGGCTGTAAAACATTCCAAATTTCGTGACAGACATCTTTCACAATTTTGGAAACAGTTGATCTTCCTAGACGATAAGAAAATGCAATGGTATTATGACAGTCGCCTGTGGCCAAATATCTGGAAATAAAGAAAAATGAAAATTAAAAAAATTAGAGGATACTAATAAAATACGTAATTAGAAAACTAAAAAACACATTACATATTCCCCATGAAAAATACAGGAAAACCTAATGTTAATTTTTTCCAATATAATTAGTTTACAACGAATTTATGCATAGGTCTCAGACAATCTTAATTTTAGTTTACAGCCAACTTATGCATAGGTCTCATACAATAATCTTTATTCCAGGTGATTCGGCAAAATCAAAATGGAAAAATTTGCGAGATTCATACATGAGATACAAAAAGGCCATCAAAGGTACCACAGGACAAGCCAAAAAGTACCATAAATGGGTGTGAGCTACTCACATGGAGTTTTTAGATTGTACTCTGGAACTGCGTCCGTGTAGTACCAATATTTCAAAACCAACTGAAGAGGGGGAATATAGATCACCTCAGAGAAGTGAAACCCAACCATCCAGTTCAGATTATGAACAAACCGACGTATCTAGCGGAAATTTCGAAGCACCGGGTGAGCTTTCATCACATATGCCACCACCTCCACCAAGAAAAACAAAACAGTACAGAGTTTCAGCCTCATCAAGTGAAGTTGACAAAGTAATTGGTTTCCTAGAAAACCGAAAAAACAGGAAAGAAGAACGACCTGACAGTGTAGACCAGTGTTTCCCAACGTGGGGCCCACGCCCCACAGGGGGGCAATTTGGTTTTTTTAGGGGGGCAATTTAGAAATTGACTTGATACGACCTTACCGCTTTCTCTTTGGGTTATTTAAACACAATGCCAGATATGGTTACAAAATATAGCAAAAAGCAAATTCTTAAAAGGATCACTCTAAATTGCCATAATAAATGTTTATTATAAATCTTTTGAATTTAAATTTTAGTATTTCATTATATGTTTTTTAATTTTACTTACTGTGTTTTATGATAATATTAAAGTGTTTTCTTTCAAAAACCATCCTATATCAGTTTCTTTAATAACAAATAATTTTTTTTATTAAAAACTAGCATTTGCCCGCTGCTTCACGCGCGCGTGCCTTGGCAGGTGTAGAAATTATTTACCGATTTTATTCTCTTATCAGACATTAACGTGGAAAGGCATGAACTGTTAATGTATTCTGAATAGTTTCGTTTTGTTTCGGTTAATACGTTAGGTTCGGTTTTCATACTGATGTCAGAGAGATGTTTTATTCATATTTTAACATGATGCAATTGATTCAATAGTAGAAAAGGTTCCTGAAAAATTAACAGTAGTAATTCGTGGTTGTAATTATTGTGCGAAGTATAAACATTTATTGTTTAGAAAGGCTTTCACGGTTCAAACGATGTTCTTTCTTCTGTGCGCTTTCAGAAGCTATGGATTTAGCGTATAGAACCCGGTTATAGGTCAATCGCTTTTCTCGGTGCAGGTTACTTTCATTTGCTCTAGCTATTTAATCTAGTTCTCTTTGACGTTGCAGACGATGTTGTCGGTCTATTTCACTCTCATTTAGCCGAATATTATTTCTGAAAGCAATATTTAACTCAGCTAAAACATAATATTTAAATGCTGATATGGAGGATTCCACGTTAACCGTGGTACCGAAAATTTAAATGGATATATAACAGTTGTAACGTTAAGAAAGCTGATATTATAATCATTATGTGTAATTTTTTTTGGCGATTATATGTGTAAACTTTGCCTGGGATTATATAGCTAGGTATAAGCTTTGTTAAGGATGTATCTGTGGATTTAATGAAAAATATTCTTTCCATGATACTTAACTAAAAAAAGTTTATTTTTAAATGTGGATACCGAGGATTGCAACATAACCGCGGTGCCATAAATTTATGTAAATATAGCAGTAATCTACGACTTAGTCCTCTTGGAAGTATGCTGAAATATAAAAATTCGTTACCAATAATCACAGCATCTCAATTTTTCTGATTTATTTATTTTTTGTTGTTTTTTATT
The DNA here is from genome assembly GCA_031002005.1 of Vandiemenella viatica. Taxonomy (NCBI): domain Eukaryota; kingdom Metazoa; phylum Arthropoda; class Insecta; order Orthoptera; family Morabidae; genus Vandiemenella; species Vandiemenella viatica. Next base: position 210,113,349 of record CM061920.1, read on the forward strand.
TTTTGTTGTTTGGATATTGGTTTTATTTTATGTTGATACACCATCAATTATTCCTGCTTTAAAATAGAAATTTACGTGAATTGGAGCTACTCTTGATTTCAAATCGTCGTATCATTACTGTCATTATTTCAGTCAGAAATAATTAATCCAAAAATGTCGAGATGTGATCATGGTACAGTTTATGTAGTAACGTGCATGTAACTGAAACAATTATTTCTGAGTGGCAACATTATCGCAAGTTGGGAATCGCTTGAAATGCAACCTGACAGCTGATATGATGCTTTGTTATAGGCCTAAGAGACGATGCCTGCAGCTTTATAATCTACGCGGTGTAGCATTAGGATATGAAACATTTTTAATTTAAGTTTCTTTCAATATAGCCGTATTTTCTATGTAATTATTTCAGTCGCATGTAAGTACCTGGCGAAACAACCGCCTGGACCAGATGACAATTGACTCGTTTTGTTTAGCATCAGGCATAACGGGTTTAGTTTTAAAATTTACGCGGTGTAGAATAGAGTTACCAATAATCACAGCATCTCAATTTTTTCTGATTTATTTATTTTTTGCTGTTTGGATATTGGTTTTTATTTTATGTTGATACACCATCAATTATTCCTGCTTTAAAATAGAAATTTACGTGAATTGGAGTTAATATTGGTTTCAAACCGTCGTATCATTATTGTCATTATTTCAGTCAGATATAATTAATTCAAAAATGTCAAAATGGATCACGGTACAGTATATGTACTAATGTGCATGTAACTCAAGCAATTATTTCTGAGTGGCAAAATTATCGCAAGTTGTAAATCGATTGAAATGCAACCTGGACAGTGATGACAGCTGATATGCTTTGTTATAGGCCAAAGGGACGATTCTTTTAGCTTTATAATTTACGCGGTGTAGCATTAGGATCTGAAAATTTTTTTATTTGAGTTTTTTTCAATATATCCGTATTTTCTATGTAATTATTTGAGTCGCATGTACCTGAATTTTCGGATGCCTAGTTATATTTGCACGTTATAGCCACGAGACATATTAATCGAATAATGTACTTCCAAATATGTGCAATTCCGCACAAGTCATTATGAAAGAAGTATGTTTTATTACTTGCTGATATTTATAATAGCTGTTTTTCAGACATCGCTCTTCGAGAAAAAACTGAATTTCGTATTAAGTATTGGCTTATTGTGGCTGTATTGTACAGAATTCACGTAGCAATTTTGTTCCAGAGACAAACTGTATAACAGTCTACCAGAGACAATACGTCTTCAATATTTGTAATACAACTTTTTCGTAATTCAACAGACCTGTTACGATTCAAGTAAATGCTGATTATACTTGATTCACGTATTCTTTTTATTTTGAAGTACTGCGGTCCAGAAAAATGAATCGCAGAAGTAAAAAAAAAAAAAAAAAAAAAAAAAAAAGGAAATCCTAAATTTTGTCAGGTCTCTTTATCTGAATGTGTATAATTATCTGTGGTCTACAGTTTCACATTTCTGAAGTTTTTTACTGACTTTCTTCTTCCCATGGTGCATATTAGTCGTTAGCTACTTCTGCAGATGTTGATCAGCAACATTAGCTTTAAAAATTTGGAAACACCATGCAAATTGATGCGGTAGTTTTTGCGTTATTAGAGATCAAGCCTCACTACAAACGCAGCTTGCTTACAGATTTATAATAGTATAGATTATGTATGGGGGGCAAAAAAATGTTGAAAGTGGGACATGACCCAAAAAAGGTTGGGAAACACTGGTGTAGACCTTTTGTTTTCAAGCTACGCTGAAACGTTCAACAAAATTTTCGCCCAAAACGCAAGCAGCTATGAAAATTGAGCTAGCAACATTATTTGCACGTACGGAAATGGCTGAACTGGAAACGCAGATGGCAGAATCGTCCTTAGAATACTCTACATCTACAGCCAGTTCCCAGTTTTCTAATGATACACAGCAACCAGTTTATGCTTGCAACAATGCTAATTCACCACTGCTTTCTTCTTTATTTCCACCGCATCCGACGGCAAGTACCTCGGGTGTAATGAAAGAGGCATATGAAAAGTTTCCAGTTCATAAAAAATAATTTCGCTTTCAGAATTGTATTTTTTCACTTTTTGTTTGTTTCTTTGCGCTGTAATTATTTAAAATAAATAATACTTGTATTTGAACCTATCTTTATTTCTTTTGATTGTGAAAAAATTTCAATAATAAATTGTATTTTTTATTGTGACTATTTCACTTTGTGATGATACGCCTGATTTTTGGGGTATTTCCTGATATTTACCGTTACGCAAATGACACTGCGACCCCCAAGGGGGAAGCATAGGGAAGTAATAAGATTGAAAATCGCTTAGAAGTCAGGGTTGTGGGCAGTGTCATTGTTTTTGTTTTGTTTTTAAGAATATATATTAAATGAACAGAACTTACCTCATACAAATGGCTAATCTTTCTCTTGTACCAATTGCTTTTCTCCAGTTCGTGGTGCACTTCGATATATTTGATTTTAATAGATTGTGTAATTTCTCGAAGCATTCTCGAGACATACGAAAATATCTATAAAATCTATCTTCATGTGACTCCAGTTCCCGGCAAAGGCGGTGGTATTCACCAAGGCATTCTCTCTTCTTATTGATATCGTGAACCCAGAATCGTCTTTTCTTTCTGCTTAGTGCAAAAAAAGTAGTAGATTCTTCTCATCACTTGACATGATTTATAAGAATTTAGTACCCCGAGAAAACTTATTAACAAAGAATCACAGATCTCTTCGCGAGAGAGGGTCTCACTGGCATTTGACGCTATAAAGTTGTCGCGTCCTGTGTGACGTACCAAAATCGCGTGTCGCCGCGACCAGAGAACAAGTTGCTGCTGTCGCTTGTCGCGTTCTGTGTGGCCGGGCCTTTATAGCTGGGCATCTCTCTCATATTTTGGCATTTTTAATTTAATTTGTGGTAACTTTTCCGAAAAAGGAGAGTGCAAAACGTGAAGAGAATATTATAACGAAGCAGTTAATCCAAATTTCAAATGGTACCAGTAGTGGGCACCTTTCCTCCCCCCCCCCCCCATCCCCCAAATAATGTTTTACCCTTTTCATTTTAATGTCAAATATTAATGCAGAGAAGCAAAATATATAGATTTTGTTTTTAAAAAAATTTTCTTTTAGTTATTACCTTAGATGCGGTTTTCATACTGATGTTCAAAAGGTTTTTATTTTTATTTTTTTATTTTTTTGGGGCATATATTTTAACACAGTATAATATATGAAATACAAGAAACTAAAGCTACGTGAAACATTATCACTAACATTCCAGTAAGGGCGTACCGAGAATCAATAATCCTTCAGGTCAGAAATTTCCTGAGGAACCTTTCCATATAAAGTGCGTGTTTTAGAAAAAAGAAATGTACCTTAGATATAACGCTAAACGAAAGTTACTGTCTGCGATAGTAATGGCCGTTAATTCTAAACTATCTACGCTGGCAACGATAGCCTAGTATTGCAGCAATTAATGTACTAAAATCACTCGCAAGATTTTTTTAAGGCAGTTCTATCATTACCGTGGCGCTACAATCTAATGATGGATTCTTATAGAACTCGGCAAAACAAATCGAAAATAAAGATTTATATCTCGCTTGGTTTTCGAGATATAGCATGTCAAAAATCAGTTATAGGTATAGTTCCTTGTGCTTTTGGTGGCGTTTCTTCTGGTTCAGGCTGTATTTCAACCTAACAACAACCACTAGGAAGAAAATAAAACACCTATAGAGCATTTCCACCGTGTAGATATAGGGTTCGGAGAATTTTTTTCTGGTCCATGCCGAATTTCACTCTAACCTCCTCACTTTTGAGATACAATACCTCGAGAACTAAGCGAGATACCAAAAAAATTTATTCTTTACTTTCAATTTGTCTCGTCGAGTTACATAAGAATCCATCATTAAAAAAGCACGTACTAAAACTAATCTTACACGTTACGAATTATTTTTAATTTCCTTCTTTTTCAGTGACACCAAATTACTTGTCGTTATTTCAATCGCATTTAAGTAATTCTAAAGTTTCAAGAATCGATGAAGAATGTAGTGATGCGGTTGTGACAGAATCAATAGCTAGATTTGTGGTTAGGTTAAAATGCAGCCTGGACCAGAATAACAATTGACTCGCTTTGTGAGATCATAAGGCATGATGGATTTAGTTTAATTGTTATTTACGCGGTGTGGCATAACGTTTTAAGATGCTTAATTGATTTTTAGTTTCACTCGTTCCATGTGGCTGTCGTCAACCCACATCACGTATGGTGATAAACATTGCAGAATCTGGGTTATGAGACTTATTTAATAGAAATAACCGTTTATTTTACTGGCTGTGGTTTTAACAGCAGCCAAAATTTGTACACACGTTCCTTTGGCGATAATAGTGACGAATATTTGCACTTTATAACCACAAAATAAATATTAATCGAGTAACGTATGTAGAAATATGGAAATTTCCACACATTGTGGGGAAAATGTATTGTTACCTGTTGATATTTATTGTAGCTGTTTTTCATACATATTTTACAAGTTTAGCGTCATATTGTTCCAGAGACAAACTGTTAACTGTCTACTAGAGATGATATATGAGTAATTAATCTAACGCATTTCGCATATTAATTTACCTGTTGCGATGCAAGTCAATGCTTATTACGGTTAATTCGCGTATTCCGTTAATTTTAAGCACTGCGGTCAGATAGCTGAGTAACAAAAGTAAAAAAAATAAATCTGAATCCAAAGTTTTGTGAGATTATTGCGAAAGGAGTGCGCGTCTAAAGTGCACTACGATCGGCAGCCCACAATTTTCCAAATATAAAGGTTTTTAATTGTTTGCTCCTTCCCGTGGTACATATAAGTCATTAGCTATTTTCCCAGATTTAGACTGGCATCATGAGCTCTAAAAACGTGAAAACCACATCCAAATTGCTGCGGTACTTATTGCGCGACACCCGTTACAGTAAAGAGACAAACGCAGCTTACTTACAGATATATATTAGTATATAGATAGATAATTCAGTCCTTTTGTTTCAAACAGTTCAGTTTATTGTATACTATTGTAATCCTCTAGAGCAGCGGTTCTCAAACTTTTATGCTCCGCGAACCCCTTTTAAATTTCCAGACAGTTTAAAAAAAGCTTTAAAAAAAATAAGAATTTTTATTTTCATAAAAGTAATACACTTATACAGAAGATTGTTGTCAGTTAATGTGATAGATGAGCTTGTTTTTTTTCTCATGTTGAGTCAATATCAGGAACAGTTTTACTCAATCTCAGTCTCATTTCATATTCGACATTCATTCGATTCCTGTATTTCGTTTTTATCATAACCAGGTGTGAAATCCACTCTCACATAAGTAAGTTGTCACGAAGGGTTAAAGGAAATTAACTGCTTTACGTGAGAGCTCCGGATATTCTTCCTGTCTTGCTGCCCAAAAATCAATTAAAATCTTTTTAAACTCAGCATGAAGAGTACGATCTGTGGACATTTCCAGCAATGATTCATGTTGCTTAATGCTCAAACCAGAATTTATGATTTTGGTTGTGACCATAAATGGATTTCGAACCCAGTCTTCAGCATTACCGATATCTGGAAAATACCTTTTCAGTTCATCAGAGAGCTGAGACAAATGTACAATAATTTCAGCTTTTACTTCGGCATCCAGTGATAAGGTGTTGGTCGAAACAAATTCATGCAGAAGAGGAAAACATTCAATAACACCTGATATCATGCAAGTTTTCCAAAATTCAATTTTTCTTATGAGGGCTTGTATTTTATCCTGCACAATGAATATGTTACACGTGGAGCCTTGCATAGAAGCTTTCGTTTCGTTGAGAGAAGAGAAAATATCAGCTAGATATGACACCCTTATAAGCCAGGTTTCATCTTCAAATCTTGAGGTTGAAGTCACGGTCCTTCACAAATAAATAGACTTCATGACGCAGTTCAAAAAACCTAGCTAACATCCTGCCTCTTGACAACCAACGCACTTCACAATGTAAGAGTAATGAAACATGTTCACTGCCCCTGTCCCGACATAATAATGCAAAAAGTCTCGAGTTGAGCGGACGTGCTTTTATGTAATTTATTATCTTTACGACCTCTGACAATACTGTTTTTAAATAATCAGGCATTTTGTTGCACGCGTGTCACTCTGTGCAATGCACAGTACATACTCTTGGCTTCAGGAGCAAGATGTTTAATTCTAGTGATTAGTCCAGATATCCTACCTGTCATGGCCTTGGCACCATCAGTCGAAACACCAACACACCTTCTCCAGTCTATGCCATGTTCTTCAAAAAATCATTGATGACGTTGAAAATATCTTCTCCTTTTGTTGTAGTCTCCAAGTTCTTGCATAACAGAAAATCTTCTTCAGAAATGTTTCTGTGTACATATCTAACAAAACTAAGTACATTCGGCAGTCCAGTAATATCTGTTGATTCGTCAACTTGAATTGCAAAATAAGTATTTAGCATTCGTTTCAACATTGAGTGCCATGTCGTGAATGCGCCTTTCGATTGTGTCATTTGAAAGTGGTATTTTATCCAGCAATTTTGCTAATTTGTCTCCTAGCACGCAACTGAGCATATCTTTAGCAGCTGGCAAAATTAATTCCTCAGCAATATTGTATGACTTGCCGGTCTTTGCAATTTTGTATGCCACTAGGAAAGACGCACGTAAATAATCAGCGTTGGTAGTTGCAGTATTTGTCACAGTTTTTTTTTTTTTTTTTTTTTTGAAGATTCCAACTCCCTCTTTTTTCGAACAAAAAAATCTAAAGATTTGTTTACGTACTGCTGATGTTTTGTCTCCAAATGTCTTCGCAGCAATGCTGGCTTCATCGAGCTATTTGCGAGAACTTCTGAACATATTACACACTGTGGCTCTGGGTACTGGGTGTCTTCTTTGCACACAAATCCAATTTTCAGATAATCTTCATCATATTTTCTTTTCTTTGTCGATGGAATGAAGTGTTCTTCTGGTTTACTTGTTTTCCGCGTATTTTCTTTCGAAATTGAACTTTCAGTAGACGTAGACACAATTTGACTCAACGAAGTTTTCTATGTTTCTGAACTGGATAACTTTTGAGTATCTGGGCATTTTCCGCGTATTGATCCGGTTTTTAACCACTGGTTCATGTTTTCACTTACTTTTTAATCAAAATTACTTATCAACTTTATTTCAGCCGGCCGAAATAAGTGCGCGCGCGGAGTACCACTGACTTGAGAAACAACTATACTAAACAATGCCGCGCGCTTTTTGTCAGTCACAAATTATTACGTAATTTCAAGCCATTGTAGCCCTTTCTTAAGGCATTATTTTCCACCCCTATTGTTACCAAACCTAACACGATTGTGAGTGGTGCCGAATAATGGAAATATATAGCATAATGTAGAATTTGAACCTTGAAAGATATTTGGCGTTCAAAAATTTACATATTATCTATTAATACTTATTCGGCACATCGAGTGAAAGGAGCGATATTTCTTTGAAGGCATTGTATTAAATGATGCATGTCACACGCGTGATACAATCAGTCTGCCACCATTACGTAAATCTCACCGCGAACCCCCTATGATCAACTCGCGAACCCCTTGGCCCTAGGGGTGCGCGTACCACTAGTGTTGCCAACCGTTAAACTAGCTGCCCACCAGATTCAACTGCTAAAACTACCAGAAAACCACTAACAAATAGCGGCGCTACTCTCATAACCACGAAATTTTCCACTAAACAAATATTTCGTTATTACGAAAGAAAATAATGGGCATATTGCTAAAACAATTACCTTCATTATTACATAATACACATTAAATTTCTGTATAATTGATCAGCACATCAATATGCAAGTAGTAATTCAATGAATCATCAAAAAATTATTTAATCAACTGCTATTCTATATTAACTCATCTTCTTCAGATGATCTTTTAAGGGCGGCATGACTATAAAGCCCCACCCCCTAAACGAAAACCGCTCAAGCCCAGCCCAAACCAAAATTTGTCAAGCCCCCCCCAAACCAAAATCCTGGTTGCCCAACTTTTAAGAGATATTTCAAAGTCATTGACCGAGTAAGGGATAGTTGAAAAAATTTATCTATTCAAACGTTTCTATTAACAATTTTCATCAATTAATTTTATTGGTTGAAAATAATTAATATTTTCTGCACAAACACCATGTTTAGTAGAACCTGAATGGTTTAATAGTTTGTAAAGTTGAATATCACAAAGTCAGTGTTCATTTTTTTACTAAAAACAATAAATCAGTGATCATGACATTACGGAACAGGGACAATTTTTTAATAAATGAACATTATTAATTAAAATAAAGGAAGAAATCGATTAAATATTCTTAGAAACCTTAATCGATTATAATTAATTCAATTAGCTGTTATTGAAACCTTTAACATGTAATGAAATATAAACTCAGTCAACTTCGACGTTTCCTACGCAGTAAAAGTAAATACTGTACTACTGAAATAAGGTAGAAATATATTTCGAAAAGTGTAAATGTAAATGGCTTGTTTTTTTATTTTTCATTAATTGAAACTGAATTCTACTGAACCACTGGGGAAAAAACCCACTAGAAAAAACTACTAGCCACTAAAAGCAATATTTCTCCACTAAAAGGGGGATCGAAACCACCAGTTTTAGTGGAAAATCCACTAAGTTGGCAACACTACGTACCACACTTTGAGAATCGCTGCTCTAGAGTCTAGGAACGACATTGAAGCTGGTTAATCCCCGAAGATGCAAAGTTCATTTCTGCAATGATAATTCCAAGCAACCGATCTGTGCTTCTATGCCGTTAACCACCATCTCCTTAGAGTATTTATTTCCATAGCAACCTACACTGTCTTAATTTTCTCTAAGAATAAATATTATCAATTTTCATCCACACTCAAGGAGCAAAATATCATGTTCTTTTTAAAAAATATTTTTATTATGTCACATAATGAGAATACCAAGAGACAGATATGAAATTATTGTATTGTCATCGGTTCTTAATACGTGTACAAAATTTCACACAATTCGGAATTTTTTAAGTGGACGAAAATTTAACTGAAATTTTTCATTACATTCAACCACTTTTAAGTTGTTACCGTCAACGTAGTGAGAGTGAAATTATTGTATTTTTTTCGGTTCTTAATCAGTGTGAAAAATTTCAAACGATTCGGATGTCAGGAAGTAGGTGAACACTGAAATGATAGATTCCATTGCAAACAACAATTTTTCTATTGTTACTGTCAATGTAAAAAGAGTAGCTGCATATTGTAAGAGATTATTGTATTGTCACCGGTTCTTAATACGTACGCAAAATGTTTCTATTGTTACTGTCAAAGTGATGAGAATATCAGAATATAGATATGAAATTATTGTATTGTGATTGCTTCTCAATACATCCGCAAAATTTCAGACAATTCGGGCATCTGGAATTGGGTCAAAATTCAACTGAAAAATTCCATCACATTCAGTAGTTTTTCTATTGTTACTGTCAAAGTAATGAGAATATCAGAATACCGCTATGAAATTATTGTATTGTCACTGGTTCTTAATACGTATGCGAAACTTCAAGCAGCTGGGACATCTGGAAGTGGGTGACAATTGAGTTGAAAGATTCCGTTACATTCATCCATCCATACATACATAAATACATACTCGTACATACAGGTCAAGCTAATATTCCTCTATCTCGATACTTTAGACCTGACTTCTTTAAAATTTTGAACATTCGAACTATCGAAAGCTTTTTCTAAATCAACAAACGCCATAAAAGAATCTTTCTTTTTCTTGATCCGCCATTCAAGTATTAATCTTAAAGCCAGAATTGCTTCCCTTGTAGCGCGATTTTTCCTTAAGCCCAAACTGATCTTCATCTACTATCTCTTCTACTACCCTTACCATTCTTCTGTATATTATTCTTGTCAGTAATTTTGAAGCATGTGATATTAGACTAATGATGCGATAATTCTCACATTTCCCAGCGTGTGCTTTCTTCGGAAGTGTGAAGATGATATTTTTATTAAAATCAGTTGGAATTTCTCCTGTATCGTAACTTTTTGATATCAGCTTGAATAATCTTTCCATTCCTTCTTCTCCTAGGGATTTAAGATGTTATGCAGGGATGTCATCGATTCCAACTGCCTTATTAGTTTTCAAGTAATTCAAAGCTCTATTAAATTCTGTACTCAAAACAGGATCTCCTAAGTCATCGATGTCGCCATCGCCTTTCTTTTCCATGACGCTATAGTTCAAGTCGTCCTCATACAATTTCTCAATGTATTCCTTCCATCGGTTAGCTCTATCGTCCAAGCTTAAGAGAGGTTCCACATCGGCAACTTTAATGTTCCCACCTCTTTTCTTCATTTCTCCAAAATTCTGTTTGATCTTCCTAAATGCAACATCTATATTACCTACGAGCATTTCCTTTTCTTCTTCTTCATTCTAGCCATTTTTCTTTTGCTTTTTGTTGCATATCCTGTTTATTTGATTTCTAAATTGGCTGTATTGCTCTCTTCCTGCTTCATTCTGAGAGTTTTTGTACCTTCTCCTCTGATCCGTCAGCTCCAACATTTCTTTTGTGATATATGGCTTTCGGGCGGCTTTTTCCCTAAAGCATAATGTTTCTTTACGATCTTTCATTATTTCGGTCTTTAATGTATTCCATTTGTCCTCGGTTGAGCTCCTTTCAGAGTTACTTCTTAGATCTAAGTCCACCGTTTCTGAAATTTTTTCTCTCATGCTTGATTGTTTCAGTTTAATCACTTCCAGTCTGTTCTGCTTATAGTGCTTCACTATTCGCTTGAATTTCATCCTGCACTTCATTACTATAAAATTATTGTCAGAGTCTATGTCTGCTCCTGTGTACGCTTTACAATCTAGAACTTGATTACTGACCATGATATAATATAGCAGATATCTGCCTGTACCCCCACAGGACGTTTCCGGCTGTATATCCTTCTTGTATGGTAGTAGGAGGAGAAAGATGGAGCTCTATAATCCCAACTTCCGGTCACGTGACACAAAATGGCGGCTTCCCTTCCCCTTTTCTCCCTCCCCTCCATGACGTCACATCCGGTTCGCGGGAAATTCTAATGGACCAATGGTGGCCAAGGTCGTATGACGTCACACGTTAGTTCCTTGACCGGTCGCCCAGATGGCGGCAGCAGTCGGGCTTGCGCATACGTTAGTTCACCGATCGGCCGCACAGATGGCACCATCTCCCAAGGGCTTAATTTCTTTGGGCGCAGACATTCCACACCGCCCACCCAAGCCCTGAGGCAATGGCTATTTCTGTTCTGGAATGCGCGCTCTGTGAAATGTGTACACTGTTTCAACACACCTACAGAAATTCCCACTCGACTGTTTGCTTATCCATTAAGCGTTGCGAAATGTGTACTCTTCGCGTCGGCTGCCAGTTGTGCAAGCGGTATCTCTTGTGTAAGCGCGGAGTGAAATGCTCCATGCGACGCTATAAAAGGAGCGCCCGTGTCTAGCTCTTGCTCTGTACCGTTGCGAACCTTGCAGTGTGCGCTTCTAGCAGTGACCGTTGTGAACCTCGCATTTTGTGTTTCTCGCAGTGTTCAACACAATGTCTCAGTCTTATGAAGGTAATAAGTTATAATAATAATTATTATATGTGTGTGTTTGTGTGTGTATCAGTGAGACTAAAGATGAATTTTCTTTTACAGAGCTCCCAGTTCTATCTGCTGCTGATGTAGAAGAGTACCTCGCAAACAGTAAGCTAATTTCCTTATTGTTAGTAGTATTAGTTTAAATTATTATTATTAAGACTAATTTTTCTTTTTCCCTGTTTCAGGTCTACAACAGATCTCACCGCTGTTTAGCGATGATTTAGATAATGGTAAGTTTTTTGCATCTAAACTGGAATATTTTTGCTGTAGATGTTTACTTGTAGCATACTATAATTTATTTTCTATTGTAGAACCACGAGTTGTCTCAACTCCGGAGCTGGTGTTGCTATACACTTTTTCTGGAGGTATGTATTTGACTGTAATTAATTTTT